>CAJQZJ010033157.1:2406977-2431237 GCA_907164525.1 Lophiomys imhausi
TCTCTCTCTCTCTCTCTCTCTCTCTCTCTCTCTCTTCCCCCCCCCCGTAAAGTTTTCAGAGTACTTTTCTTATTGCAGTTCCAGCACACATCTCTGTGGTTAAGCTGTCACAGAAGTGAGCCAAGAATGATTAAAATTCTAGAGATGGATTTGTAAAAGAAAAAAAAAGTACTGGGAGGTAAAAAACACCGACTTGGGGGATAATTGGGTAAGTAGCTCCAAGAGGCTGGGAACAAAACAGACAATAATTACATTATCCAAGGGCCACAGTCTACAAAAAAAAAAAAAATGTTTAAAGGAAAACGGAGTTTTTTTCTTCTTCTGTGCTTTTTTCTGTTCTTGCTTTGTAACAGTGATCAAGGGCACAGGCACTGAAGTCCAGCACTACGCCTGACATTTACTGGCTCTGTGAACAACCAACTGAACTTTAACAACAACAACAAAAATAATAACTTGAGTATGTGCATGCATGTGTGTACCTGTCTGTGTGTGTGCACATGTGTGGACGCCAGAGAGTGAGTTCAGTCTTCCTCAATCACTCCTCGTCTAGCTTTTTTAAGTTAAATTCTATTTATTGCCATTGTATGTATGCATGTCATGGGTGGCAGTGCCACAGTAACTCAAGGTGTAGAGGTCAAAAGACAACTTTGGAGCATCTGTACTATCCCTGTCCCATGACTTCTAGGTGTGACTGAACTTAGGTCATCAGGCTTGAGTAACACAGCAAATGTTTCTGTCCCCTGAGACTTCTCCATGTTATTTTTAAAGACAGGTCTCTTACTGAATTTAGAGTTCACTGAGTTGGTTAGAGCGACTGGCCATTAAGAGCCAGGGATCTTCCTGTCTCTGCTCCCCAGAGTTGTGATTATAAGTGAGAGCTCTTACATTAAGCTTATTAAGTGGATGGTGGGATCCTTGTGTTTGTATGGTATCACCTTAACGACTGAGCCATCTCTCCAGCTCAAGTGACTAAACTTTCTGAGCCTCAACTGTATTATCTGTAAATAGACACACTAGAAGCATAATTCATAAGGCTGACAGCAGTCTGACTTAGCACAGTATCCAAAGCATAATAAATGAAATAGCTCATTATTGAACCTTATAGAGATGTTTCCTAATAATATTTTGAACAATGGTCCAAGGAATTTTTCAAAGGGCACACATACTTGAGACATTTTTAAAGTGTTTGGGCTAACGCAAAAGAAAACGCAATCATAGACAAACCCAGAAGTTTCTCATAGCTCCGTAACTGGAGGCTGGAGAGCTCAAGATGAAGATATCCACAGAAAGAGTGCCTGGCAGGGGCTGCTTCCTGGGTGGCAGGTGGGCGGCTGTCTTCTTGAAGTGTGTTCTTACAAGACACTCAAGAGCCTCTCTTCTTATAAGGTTCCTAATTCCATTCATGAGGCCTCCATTGGCATGACCTGCTCCCTGACAAAGTTCCCGTCTCCTAATACTATCTCATTGATGGTGAATATTTTTATGCATGGTGCTTTTGGTGGGCACATAAACATGCAGTCTGTAACACACAAAGTAATGCTATGCAGTGTTTGCTCTTCATGGTTCTCAGTCCCACACTTCTGCTGTGTTGTTGTCCTGACTTACACACTTAAATCTCCTTGGTAAAGCCATGATCATTAACCAGTTGGATTTCATAAAGTGCTAGCTGCCACAGAACACTCACCTCATGAACTCTGTGAGAGCAGCATCATGTCTATTTACATTCCTGACTCAGACCCTGGTCTCAAGCCACAAGGAGACTTAATGAAGGTGTTCAGCCTTAGGAACCATTGGCTGATCTCAAGATGTCAATCAACTTAGCCATATCTCTTTTTTTGAGGTTCCAGGTAAGAATTCACTTTCTTGGCTTTTTTAGTTTCTTTTTTGAATTTTAACTTTTTTGAGAATTTCATGCACGAGTACTATATTTATATAATTTCTCTTACCCATCTCCCTACTCCAAATGCTCCCTTGTCCTTCTCCACTCCCTCTCAAATTCATGACCTCTTCTTTTTTATTATTGTTTTAACTGTAGTTTCCCTTTTTTCCTCTCCTCCCAGTTTGCCCCCTCCCTCCTCCATCCACTCTTCCTCAATTTCTCTTCAGAAAAAGGAAGGCTTCTATGGATATCAACTATCCATGAAATATCAAGTTACAGTAAGTCTGGGCACCTCCTCTTCTATTAAGGCTAGACAAGGCAACCCAGTAGGAGGAAAGGTCTTAAAGGCAGGCAACAGAGTCAGAGACAGCTCCTGTTGCTAATGTTAGTGGTCCCACAAGAAGATCAAGCAATACAACTGTAACATATATATGGAAGGTCTAGGTCAGTCCCATACAGGATCCTTGAATGACAGTTCAGTCTCTGTGACCTCAGGTTAGTTGATTCTGTAAGTTTTCTTGTGGTGTCCTTGAGCCCTCTGGCTCCTACAATTCTTCCTCCCCCTCTTCCATGGGATTCCCCAAGCTTCACCTAATGTTTAGGTGTGTATCTCCATCTGTTTCCATCTGTTGCTGGGTAAAACCTCTCTGGTGACAATTGGGTTAGACACCAATCTATAAGTATAGCAGAATATCATTAGGAATCATTTCATTGACTTTTTTTGACATTTGTGTTTGGTTCTATCATGAGTTTCTAGACTATCCAGTTTCTGGCCTTCTGGACAGTGTCAGAGGGGTATTCCCTCTTATGCCATTGATCTCAACATGGACTGGCCACTGGGTGGACACTGTCACAAATTCTGTGCCACCTTTACCCAAGCACATATTAAAGGCAGGGCAAATTGTAGGATGATGGTTTGTGGCTGGGTTGGTATCCCAATCTCTTTGCCATGTAACATGGCATAGTCACAGGTTCTGAGGACTGGGATGAAGACATCCTTGTTAGGCCGTTGCTCTGCCTAACATGTAGGTTATGTTTTGTTAATAGTAGCAAACATTTGTAAGAGTTCAACATACATCAGGCACTTCGATGTTTAGGAACTTTGCAAACATTCACTGCTTTTATCTTCACAACCACTCAATGAATCAAGAACATCATAGCCCTGATTTTAAACACATCAAAGCTAAAGATCTTAGAAATCCAAGGTCATAGACATAATCATTAGCAGAGCTGGTATTTGAACCTAGGATCATTTGCAAGGCCTCTTAACACTAAATTGTCTAATTATAAATGTCAACTCTAACTATTGGTGTGGAAGAACTCAAATGAGTAATAGATGCTCTGGACAAAAGTTTCAAAGAGTACCTTAAAAATCCAAGTGGCAACTTAGTGCATGCTTTATGAAGTATAAAATTCCTCAGCTGATAGTTCTAAAGTTAACAGAAAGTACTATCTGAACAACTTACTCCAAACCCAGGGCTCCAGGGCATCACTGGATTTAGGAGTTAAATGATCTTATCAGTCATCAACTTTTTGTGGAGAAAAAGGATGGAAACAGTTTCATGTAGCTCAGGTTGGCCTTGAATTCTTCATATAGCTGAAAGTGACCTTTAATCCCAGATTCTCCTGCCTCCTCATCCCAAGCGGTGGAAAACTGCATACATACTGCAAGTATGGGGTAAGCCACCATACTTGGCAATAATTGGTTGTGTCTTCTCTCTTGGATCTGCCTTCCTCTGAATTAACTCTTCATGTTAGCACAATAAGTGTCACAGTAGTCCCAACTGTCACCTCCCCTCAGCTTTTAGATATAGCTAGATAAACAAGTGAATGCCTCTTTCCAAAAGTCCCAAGGAGAGTCACAATACCTCTTCATTGGCTCTGACAGAGACCTCGGTCCATCTTTGAAGCTATGGCTATGTGTTCGGGCAAACACACTTGCTTACTGCTTAGCTCTGGGTTACTTGACCTTCCCTGAGTTAAGCAATGAGCCAAGATCTTTAGAACCATAAGTACTCACAGAGATCAGGAAGGGGTACTTACGGCAATAGGTAACAGACTTGCTTATTTATAGGGACTTAACATCTTCCATAGCAAGAAATACCAATGCTGAAAGTTATAGACTGGTTAAATCTGAAGCGTAGTCAAGTCAAGGATTGACACTTTTCCTGTGACCATTTATGTTTGCTTCCAAGATTACAAGATGGCTTCCACAGCTTGTACTCCATGGCCAGATGCTAAAGCAGGAAGGAAGGGATAGATTTCTTCTTGTATGTTCCTTCCTTTTGTTCAGGAAGAAATTATTTTCCAGAAGCTTCCCAGAAGACTTGTCTTGTTTGGTTTGTAAGGAATAATGGAGGATGACAATGAAGTTGCAACCACCTATATCTGGAAGGAGTGTTGGATATTTTGGTTACCAGAAGGAGGCCAAAGGATGTCTGATGCAGTGATCTGTTATGTGTTCTAAATCTTAATAAATTGCTCCCAGCGGCCTACTTGTTATCTGTTACTTTGCTTGCTAACCATTGTCTAGTATTAGCTTTAATAAAATGCTGAGGCCTATGACTGGGCAGAGAGAGAGAGGTAGGCAGGGAAAAGGTTGGTGGGCTCTGGAGGAACAGAGAGGATCACAGGAAGAAGCCAAGGGAAGAAGGAGACAAGAAAGAAAGATCATTCCACGTGGCCTGGAACATCAGCATAGTGTGGAGAATAACATCCCAAGGGGAAGTATGTATATATGGGGTTTTATTTGGGGAATAGAATAAGCTAGAGTAGATTGACCAGGATCGCACAATCAAAGCTAAGTCTTCTTAAAATCCATTAGATGTCTATGTGATTACATAATGGCAACTTAAGGATTAACACTGCCAACCAATTAACTAAACTAATAACACTGGTAATTAATTATTTCTACAGATGTCTATTGGAGCAGAACCAAACACAGAGAAGGGCTCAAGGCCTGGACCATACTAGATACTCTTTGGGGGAATTCATAGTGGGCTTCACAAAGATTTAAGCATAAGTGTAGACTAACAGAGCCAGCATGGCCACATTGCCTTAGTTACTCTAGTGTTGGTGTAATGAAATACCTGAAACCTATAACCTAGTGGAAGAAGGTTATGTCTCTCTCACAGCTTCAGGAGGCTAGGCTTCTCACACCAGGGAGGGCATGGCAAGCAGGGTAACTCACATCACCTCAGCTCAGGAAGTACTGTAGCACTTAGCTTCCACCTATACCAATTTTATTCCATGTGAGGACCTAGCCCACCCACATCCAGGGTGGGTCTTTCTCCATCAGCCGATCTTCTCTGCAAATAGTCCCACCCAGAGGCCTGCATCATCAAGCCTAATGATGCTACAGCCAGTCAAACTGACAGTGAAAATGAACCTTCCCACATACAGACTGTGCTAATTGTTCCCCAAACTCTTCATTCCAGTCCCTCCCACCGTGCATGCCCTTCTGTAGAGTAACTTTGAACAGATTCTGGAGGAAGCTTTCTTCTCTTCTTGAAACTTGGCTGGCCTCACCCTTGCTTTGACATACTTTTATAATGAAAGCATGTATGACATCTGGTCTAGACTTGAAGGGACTTTGCAGCTTCGATTTTTGTTTTCTGGGAATCCAGATTCTACATAAAGAGGTTATCTTACTGGAGAGGATGGACAGAGAGAAAATGGCCCCAGAAAATTTGAGTGAACACAGAAGAGAAAGGAGACGGCCAAACCACTGCCAAGCATGTGAGGGCCTGGATCCAAGGTGTTCCAGCCCCAACTGAGCATCCAGCTGCTCATAGCTGCATAAGTGGCCTCAGATGACATGGAACAGAACAGCTCAGCTGAGTCCTGTTGGTTCACAAGGTCCTAGGAAAACCTTGATCATTATTGTTTTAAGTCATGAAACTTTGGAGGCCTGTGTGGCATAGGAACAGGGGTGGGGGAGCAAAAGCCCCCTGCTCCACACATTTCAGATGGCCTGTGCGATCAAATGCTTGCTCAAAACATTTCGGTTTAGTAGGGGCAAAAGCTTAGCGAGAGCTCTGGTTTCTTATACTTTCAGTTGTTGTTGGGAATTTTATTTATTTTTGTTGATCAGATAGGATCTTGTGTAGATCGCATTGGTCTGGAACTTAATAGGTAGCCCAAGTTGACCTTGAACTACTCATTCTCCTGCATCCATCTGTCAAATGCTAGACTTATTGGATATGTGTTATCACGCTCAGCTCAAGTACTTAGGTATCTAAATCAACCAACCAATCAATCAATCAATTCCAAACCAAAGGTCTGGGGCAAAGTGTGGTGGCACAGGTACTTGAATGTTGGAGGCAGGTAGAGGGATCAGTTTAAGGTTGTCATCAGCTAAACACTGAGTTTAAGACCAGCCTGGGCTATATGGAACCCTATTTGGAGCATGTAACTCAGTTAATATAGTTATTGCTATCGTGTATGAAGCCCTGGGTTTGATCCACAGTACCACATAAAAAAAACACTTAGAATGAAGCAAAAAGATCATATGTTTAAGGACATCCTTGATTGCACAGTAAGGTCACATTAACCATGGGTTACGGAGACTGTGTTTCAAAAAAAAAAAGAAAAGAGTGAAAACTCCTGTTTCTGCCTTCTCAGTCCTCTGCCACAATTGTTTCATTGTACATAATGGGTGTACTTTTAACTTTTGTTTATATGCATAAAGTAGTGACTCCCATTAAAAGATTGTTTATTATGTGCTTGGCACAATCCTAAATATATTAGCTCAGGTTTGATATGCTCCTGAATTTTGTAGATAATAAAAATTTAAATGTTTAAATAAAGGAATTGGGGTGCAGAGAAAACATGCTTCTGACCCCAGCATTTGGGAGCCTATTGTAGGAGGACTGGAAGTTCAAGGCTAAATAGTGACTTAAATAATGAGTTTAGAGTCTGCTGCCTAGGTAGGAGTGGACCTGGATTCGCATCTCAATGTGCTAGACTTGAACTGTTTTCGCATTAACTACCATGATAAACTGTCTCACTGATTCTCAGAGGCATCTTCCTCACAGATGAGGTTTTTCTTTCTTGTGAGATGCAGTGATTCTATTCAGCCTAGCTCTCATAGTGTCCTAACTGCGCCTTAGGGTGGGTATAGATTTCAGGATTAAGCCAGAGTCGATCTGCTTGGAGTCTTCAAAGAGTTTTCCGCTGCTGAACATTTGCAGTGCGTCGCTAGGGTTCTTTCTACAAAGAGGAAATCTAAAACACCTTGAATTTTCATCCCTCAGAAGGGTTATATTCGTGGCACTTCTCAACCCTCCCCCACACTGTTTTCTTACTCTGCATTAGGATGCCTGGGCTCTCTCATCCTTAAACTGCTTGGGAGGTAAAGAATGAGCTTTGAATTCTGGTTTAGAAACTTTGTACAGACTTGCTGAGTGAGGATAGGAAAGAAGGGCTAGCTAAGCAGGAAGGACGTTGGCCCAATGAAGGCAAAATATGGTCTAGGAGTATCGAGAGACTAGCAACCTAAGCCACCTCTGTTTGTCACTCTGTACAATGACTGTGTGTGATAGTTTGCTCTGGGGCTGTTCTGATGTAGAGCTAGTGTCCTGAGGTAACTTCAGATAGGATCCATTGATATCTCAAGGTGTCCTGACCCTGTCAGTCATGCTGTACTCTAAACGCAGCACTGCAGAGTTTTAGAGAGAGTTTTAGATATGATCATCAGTGCTGAGGGTACTAGGGTCAACCTCTCTATCGTTTGTCCTGGAGGAGGTGACACAGAGGTAAGGACACATTACCATCTCTCCAAAAACTCAGCACCATAGCAGGCCCCATGGAGCGCAGTGCTGGGCAACATCTGGGGGAGGAGATGAAGCAGATATGTCAGGAGAGGGAACAGCAAATGCAAAGACAGAAGGGCAGACACACAGAGGCTCGGCACACCTATAGATCATTCAACTGCTCCCAATAGCTCTGTGTGATGCAAGATTCTTCCCTGGAAGAAAAGAAAGACCCATGTTGGAATTTCCCCAAATATCCTCAAATATTGTTTTTAAAATGAAAAACAAACAACAGCACCTTTTATTTTTGATTTTGTTTCTGTTTTGACACAGGATGTTATTCTGTAGCCCAGGCTAGCTTGGAACTCACTATGTAGCCTAGGCTGGCCTTATAGCAATCTTGTGTCATCCTCTCAAGTGCTGGAATTATAAGCAAGAGCTGCTACACTCAGCTTCCACGTGACCTCATTTTATGAGATGGTTTCCTAGTTAACTTAATTTTAAATGAAAAATATTCCATTTAAGTTAGAAGGTAAGATGGGGGAGCAGTAAAGAGGATGAGAGAGAGAGAGAGTCTGAGTATTGTTTTTTGCCTGTGGCTTTGTCATTCAACCCTCAAAAAGCTTGCTATGACAAACATTGTAGAAAACTCTGACAATTATATGCTCTGAATAATTGCACTCAGTGATTTAAAAAATGGCCCTAGGCCAGGTGTGGTGGGTTCCAACTGGAACCCCATGCACTGGGGAGGCTATGGCAGGAGCTTTGAGACTCTAGGTCAGCTTGAGCTACTTAGCAAGGGGGAGAAAATGGCTTAAGTGATGTTTGAGGTCAAGTTCCCTAATGAAGATGGAATAAATCATTTCCCAAAACCTGATAGGCAAAGTAGAACAAAACAGTCAGTATTGAGGGGCTGGGAGCATAGTTCAACACAGAGGACAAAATTAGCACATATGAACCCCTGGATTCAATTTGAACACAAATAAATACTATCCAGGTAAGAGTAGCAAAAGCCAATATTTCAAGTAATATTTAATTTAAAATATATTTAATGAAATATATTAAATAATAAAATTGATACTGCAAATTTTCATTTTACTCTATACTGTTGTACATTCAATTTGACTATAAAATGTGGGAGGAGCTATCATGAGAAAATGGGGGAATTGCCTTATCTGGGCATTTATGTGGTACTTAGCATGTACTGTGGCTTGGTCTCTTGGGCACTGGGATATAGAGCTGATGAAGCAGAAAGAGAGATAAAGTTGGAAGGAATTTAGATGGTCGAATCAGAAAGGACTTGGATGCCACACCCAGTTCAGAGTTGACAAAGTGTGATCTATGTGTATTTAGAAGATAAAGCTACAGTGACAAAATTTATGTTTCAGGAGAATTAGTCTGCTATGTACTGTATGGAGGACAGTACATAGCAAAAACGTGTTCAGTTTTCCTATGATTGTTTCACAATCCGGACCTTGTCTGACATCAGGTATGCATATGTGAAGAATGGGGCATTTTCTTCACACATCAAAAAAATGCTTAGTTCTGCAATAGGAACAAGCTGTGGGTCCTTCAACATGATTCTAATACCTTTCTGAAGACAGCATCCAATTCCACAGGCCAAGAGACTCAAGACTTGGTTCCCAGGGCTACCATCCTTCTTCAGGTGCCAATCACATGCTGCAGGGTGTTTTGCCTGTGCTTCTGACTTACTGGCTGTAAATCCTATTTCTCACAACCTTCCTGCCAGTTTGATTAATGTGCTAGAGTGGTTCACAGAACTCAGGCAGACACATTTACAATTTTATGATAAAGGATACTAATTCAAAGGCCCTGAGCACAGAGGAGCATGGCTATAATCCCTATCTATAGTCAGGAGGCTAACACAGGAGGATCCTCTCAAGTTCCAGGCTAGCCTGATCTACATCACATGACCCTGCCTGAAGATGAAATAAAATGAAACAACAAGCAAACCAAGGCAGATGAAAGGATGACTGGGGTAGGGCATATGTGGTGACCTGGACCAGCAGGTCATTCTTCAGTGACAGGATCCTGAGGGGAAGGATTCAGTGGATGAGAAAGATAGAAAGATAGATGATAAATAAGATAAAAGCTGGGATCAGGAGGTCTCACACAAACTAGGCCTTATGCCAAGCAAGTTTATTAAGAAGAACAGCTTCCTATATACTATAGGTCAGCAGAACCCTAAATCAAACAACGTTGGCAAAGAGAACACAGGATACCTTAGGACTGATAGCCACAGTCCAGAAGAAGAATTGAGTCCCCAGAAACTACAACTTTGACTCCTTAGAGGCACAGGCTCCAGTCTCAGACCTACTTTGCCAAGTCCACTCCCCGACAAGGAACTAGCCTTTCCTTTCATCAGGGCCTCAGAAAGACTTGGGCTAGTCTGGCTCCCCACAATATGAGAACCACTCCCCAGGAACATCCATGTAAAACTCTGCAGAAACTCGATGAACCCTATCCTTTTCTTCATGGAGACTTTGATGCACAGGTATGATGGACTAAAGCCAGCAGTGGTACTGTGACTGAGGAAAAAAACCCAGTGAGTCCTGTCCACTTGCTTCTTGGACTGTCTGTGCAGCTTCCCTCCCTCCAGGAATGAAACAAGGCATCTTAAGGACTGACCATCTGCAGGGCAGTGGTGGCAAAAACACCTTTAATCCCAACACTCAAGAGGGAGAGGCAGGAAGATCTCTGAGTTCAAGGTCAGCCTGGTCTACAGATCAAGTTCAAAGACAGCTAGGGCTACACAAAGAAACCCTATCTTGAAAAATAAAAAAATAAATAAAATAAAAAATGTAAAAAAAATTAATTAAATTATGTTGGGTGCTAGTTGTATAAATAATTAATTAAATTGTTTAACAGTATTTAGATTATTATTAATTGGTTCGGCGGTTGTTACGCAGCCATTATAAATGAGCACACATACACCACGTGGATTTTAACATGCCTTGGTCTGAATTGTGCAAACTTAGCCCATCTAAGCTAGCTCATAATTCTATTGCCCAAATATGACCCATATATACATACATCCCCTTGGACTGCCATTCTCCATGCTATGCCGATGTTCCTGGCCATGTGGAATGAGGTTCCTTTTTCTAACCCATGGTGTGCATCCTCTTTCCTGCTGCTCCTGGCTGGAATGCCTTCTTCTGTCTAAAGCGCAGGCTTCCTGTTCTAATCTCAGGAAGTCCCACCTTTCTCAGTCTTTGCCCAGTCTCAGGCCTCAGCATTTATTTTAACCAATCAGAGTCAATGTAAGTAACAGACAGCAAGCAGGACCAATTAGTTAACATTTAGAATGCTTAACACTACCCCAACAAAAAAATAAAAATAAAAAGAACTGGTCATCTTACAAGCCACTGTTAGATAAGGTAGATCATATAATTTCCTTATTGTCAGTCTTGGGAGATGATAAATTCTTGAGTGAATATACATTGTTGACATGAACACTGCCATGTCAAAGCCCACAATGCCTCAGACCCATGGGATTGGAAAAGCCTTCCCTGCTCTGCCTGTGGATGTTGATAATGTGTGTAGAAAATATCCACCACAGCTCCCCACTCTCTGGATGACTGAAGTCTGAAAATGCTCCCTTGCAGAGGCTCCTCACTGCGATTAGCCAGCCCTCCCATTCCTCCTTTAGGCTTCATGTAAGAAACTATCTGAATTTCCTGGCTGCTGCAAGAACATCTCCATCACAGTGCATAGCCCACCTTATCTTTTCTGCATTTGTCTGTCCTTTCTTCATTCCCCATACTCCTGGCCTTGTTTGGTGAGCGTCCTCAGAGCTTAATATCTGAGCCATGGAAAATAGCCAGATCTCGGGCTGGAGACATGGCTCAGCGGTTAAGAGCATTGGCTGCTCTTCCAGAGGTCCTGAGTTCAATTCACAGCCATCCACAACTGTGATCTGATGCCCTCTTCTGGATGCAGATGTTCATACACAAAATAAATCTTTAAAAAAGAAAGAAAGAAAGGAAATAGCCAAATCTTACTGAGTGAGTGAAGGAACTAATGGCTCACTCTGAACTCCTTGTTCTTAACACTTATCATACCTCACCAGAAGAGGTGAGCTTGAACATGTTATGATGGCTTTCCCCCTTTTGACCATGTCCATGACTCCTTTGGTTTAATTGACCTTCCTGAATTAAAGCCTCAACTTCCTTGAGTTCAACTCTTCTAATGCTTGGTCATCGTAGTCTAAACTTTAAGTAATTACTAGGGCACTGTGTCATGTTAAACTTTGTTTTTGAAGATATAACATATTTAGGGAGCATGACAGAGGGAGTAAGTTAACTGATAGCCATCTCTCATTTTTCCCCTTAGTTACATGGCCATGGTCCCTCACACCAGACAAGTTTCTCCATTAATAGTTAGAATTAAAAATTGAACCAGCCTGTTAAGAAAGCTGTCTCTAGCTATCTATTCTTCAACCACCTCAGAGACCTGAGAGGGATAAATATATCTGATTATATAGGAAGTGCAGGGCCTGCAGCTTCCAAAACTAAAAAATGACATACCAGTGGCTGCCTGGACAGTACCCATTTTCTCTCCATACATTACAGCATCAATCTTCAGCCATTTGGCCCCATTTCTCTGACAGACATTGGTTGTAGAGCAGGAATTATTGAAGAATAGATAGCTAGAGTCTCATAGTTAAATTTTGAGTAGTTTAGGAATCAAGAGGGTGTTCTGGATGAAGAAGATATTTTTAAAATTATGAGGCAAGTTAGTATGAAAGCTGAGTTAGATATAGAACTTTAAACTCATGGAGATGGTTAGATAGTAGAATGTTAAAGTCAGGTGCCAAATACATATGGACTGGACATTGGGAATGTATGCTAAGTCATATAACTCATATAATTGTGGCCTATTTATTTCTGTTGTTTTGTATTGTATTTATAGTTATAAGAAAAAGAACCATTTTTGGACTGAAAGGGAGAGCTGTTGGGGGGAAAAAAGAAAATACCTTAAACTAAAAAAAGAAGAGAAGAGGATGGGGGGGTTGAGGGGGAGGAGGGTGGAAGGGTGAGACTGGAGGGGGGAGTAGGGAGGGGATTGTGATTGAGATTTAACTTGAAGAAATAAAAAATAAATTATTTTAAAAAAAGAAAAAAAAAAGAAAGCTGTCTCATTCTATAAGGAAAATACAGATTCCTACTCTAAACTATGCAACCATGCACAAAAGTGACCTGTAGATGAACTTACTATGAAAAGTAAAGGATAAAGATGAAAGACGTTGGAGTTGTGAATTGAGGTTTCTAGGGGGAATAAAAGCCATGCTCTATGCTAAAGATCTACAGGGATAGTTGACTGCTTAAAGTAGTAATTGTGTGAGTTAGAATGGTGAAGAATCAGAGTAAAAATTAACTTGGGCTATCTTCAATTCTCTTAAAAAGTCATCAATTGACCATCTGTATGTCCAAATAAACATCCTTTTGGCTGTCAGGTAAAACATTTGGAATGTATGAAGTTAACAGACTACTAGCTTCCACTAACTCTAAAGTTAAGAAGGAGTCAACAGGGCCAAGATGGCGGCGACCTACACTGACGCATTTTGAACGCGGGGGAAAAAAGAGCCATAAAAAACACAGAGTTATTGGGCACTGTGCAAAAACCGGAGGGGCTAGACCCCCCCCGGGAACACTCACAGCTCCCAAGGGACTGTTAAAAGTCCCAGGGCAAGGCTCTCCTCCATCTCTTGCAGACACGGAAGCCACTAAACCTGGGATTCGGGAACTCCCATTTGGAGAGGCGCCTGGTAAGATCGATCCCAACTTACAGCAGGCAGAATCAGGGTCCACTTGGCCATAGATCGCTGGCCTATTGGGCTCCCCACACCTCAGGTAGAACTTATACCCACTTAAAAAACTTTGCGAGATAGTGGAAGGCTTAGCAAGGAACAAACAGGGGGCTCAGCGGGTGGTCCGCAGCTGCTCGCTCACGAAGCAGAGGGCGGGAGGTTCCAAGAGAGCGCTGGAAGCTGGGAACACAAAGGCGGGCAGGAGGGGCCGAATCCCGCGCACTGACGGCAGCGCAGCTGGGGGGGGGAGCCCGGCTGGCAGGGCCAAATCCCCGCGAACCCACGGCAGGACAACTGGGGAGAGAGCCAGGCGTGGGCGGGGCCAGGGATCCGTGCACCCATGGCTGAGCTGCTGGGGCGAGAGGTCCACTCAGGCTGCCGGAGGATCCGGGGCTTGGGGTACCCACGGCCTAGCAGCCAGGGAGGGGGACCCGCAGTGGCGCAGACAGGAAGGGAATCAGGCACAGAGGCCAGCCCTGTGGCGAGAAGCCTAGTGAGAAACCAGAAATCGGGACCATAGCTGTATTCTGGAAAATCCAGACATATTAAGTGTGGAGCCAGACCCTGTCAGCCTCCATGACGACAAACAAAGCCCACAGAATCTGTGCCTGGGCAAACAGGCCCATACCATCAGAACCATTACAGGCTGATAACTCAGAGTGCAACATAGAGAAGTCTGAATTGGGAGCAGTGAAACAATCCTGGTCCATTACTCACAACCTGGGAATAGGCTGCACCAGCTCACAGTGCCTCAGGCGATTAAAACCACAGTGACCTTGAAATCCCCCTGTAAGCAACGACAGATAGCCAAGGAACTTGTCCCCTGCACCAAATCATCCACTGTGGTTCCAAGCACAGAAAACAAACAGCTAAACGCATCCAATGGCCAAAGGTCAAAAAAAAAAAATAGAAATCAAGGAAATATGACCCCAACAAAGCAGAATTATCCTAGCTCATCCAATTCGGATGACCACACACCAACAGAAACACATGAAAACGTTGACAATTCTGCATTATGGAAAGTGATAGAGTCCCTGCAAGAAGAACTTAAATCTATGAAGGAATTCAAAGAAGCCACAATTCTACAAGTCAAAACAAGGAACAACACCATTAAAGAGCTCCAAGCCAAGGTGACAGAGCTTGAACAGGAAAAGGAAAAAGCCATGAAAGATTTTCATACAAAAACAAGCAAGCTGGAGAAGGAAATGTACAAAACGAACAAAACCATACAAGACATGAAAATAGAAATAGAAACAATAAAGAAAACACAGTCAGAGTTAAAAGAGGAAGTGGAGAACCAAGGGAAGAGAACAGGAACTACGGATGTGAGTATCAACAATAGGATGCAAGAGATGGAAGACAGGATCTCAGGCATGGAAGATTCAGTGGAAGAAATCAGTACAACATCCAAAGAAAATGAGAAGGCTAAAAAATATCTCACCCACAACATCCAAGAAATCAAGGACTCAATGAAAAGACGGAACCTAAGAATTATAGGTATAGAGGAAAGAGAGGACTCCTGACTCCATGGTCCAGGAAATATCTTCAACAAAATCATAGAGGAAAACTTCCCAAACCTGAAAAAAGAGATGCCAATAAAAATCCAAGAGGCTTACAGAACACCAAACAGATTAGATCAGAAAATAAACTCCTCTCGCCACATAATAATTGAAACACCAAATGTACAGAACAAAGAAAGAATATTAAAAGCTGTAAGAGAAAAAGGTCAAGTCACATACAATGGCAGACCCATCAGAATTACACCTGACTTCTCCTCAGAAACGTTAAAAGCTAGAAGGGCCTGGTCAGATATACTACAAGTCCTGAGAGATCATAGGTGCCCAGTCAGACTACGTTACCCAGCAAAACTCTCTATCAACATAGATGGAGAAAACAAGATATTCCATGACAAAATCAAATTTAAACAATATCTACCCACAAACCCAGCCCTACAGAAAATCCTAGAAGGAAAATCCCAACCCAGAGAAGAAAACTCCACCGAAGAAAACAAAGGGAATAGAAAACCCCTCAGCAACTAAACCAAAAGGGGCACAGGACCACCACCTATACCAAACTAATGGGAAATAACAACCCCAGGTCACTAATATCCATCAACATCAATGGACTCAACTCCCCAACAAAAAGACATAGGTTTACAGAGTGGATCCGCAAGCAAGACCCTTCCTTATGCTGTATACAAGAGACACATCTAACTATGAAAGATAGACACTGCCTCAGAGTAAAGGGCTGGGAAAAGGTTTTCCAAGCAAATGGACCCAGGAAGCAAGCGGGAGTAGCCATCCTAATATCAAACAAAACAGACTTCCAACAGAAGTTAATGAAGAAAGACAAAGAAGGGCACTATATACTCATCAAAGGGAATATTCATCAAGAGGAAATCTCAATACTGAACATCTATGCCCCAAATACAAAGGCACCTACTTTCGTAAAAGAAATACTTCTAAAACTTAAAGCGCACGTCGATCACAACACATTAGTAGTGGGAGACTTCAACACCCCACTCACAACAATGGACAGATCATCAAGACAGAAGACAAACAGAAATACTGAGTCTAACAGAGATCATGAAACAAATGGACCTAACAGATATCTACAGAACGTTTCACCCAAACACAAAAGAATACACCTTCTTCTCAGCACCCCACGGAACCTTCTCCAAAATCGACCACATAGTTGATCATAAGGATAGTCTCAATAGATACAAGAAAATTGAAATAACACCTTGTATCTTATCAGACCACCACGGAATAAAGCTGGTCTTCAACAGCAAAAGAATCAACAGAAAGCCTACACACACATGGAAAATGAACAGCTCCTTACTGGATGACCACTGGGTCAGGGAAGAAATAAAGAAGGAAATCAAAGACTTCTTAAAATCCAATGACAATGAAGACACAACATACCCAAACCTGTGGGATACATTGAAAGCTGTGCTATGAGGAAAGTTTATAGCACTAAGTGCTTTCAAAAAGAAAATTGTGACAGCTCATATTAGTGAACTAACAGCTAAGCTGGGTGAATTGGAAAAAAAAGAAACAAACACTCCCAAGAAGAGCAGAAGGCAGGAAATCATCAAACTTAGGGCTGAAATCAACAACTTAGAATCAAAAAGAACTATACAAAGAATCAATGAAACCAAGAGTTTGTTCTTTGAGAAAATCAACAAAATAGACAGACCCCTAGCCAAATTAACTAAAAGGCAAAGGGAAAGAACACAAATCAACAAAATCAGAAATGAAAAGGGAGAAATAACAACAGACATTGAGGAGATCCAGAAAATATTCGGGCATTACTTTAAAAATCTATATTCCACTAAATTTGAAAACCTAAGCGAAATGGACAATTTCCTCGATAAATTCCACCTACCAAAACTAAATGAAAATCAGATTAACAGCTTAAACAGCCCAATAACACCCAAGGAAATAGAAACAGTCATTAATAATCTCCCAACCAAAAAAAGCCCAGGGCCAGATGGCTTTAGCACGGAATTCTACCGGACCTTTAAAGAGGAACTAACACCATTACTTTTCAAACTCTTCCACCACATAGAAACAGAAAGATCACTGCCAAACTCATTCTATGAAGCCACTGTCATTCTGATTCCTAAACCACACAAAGACCCAACAAAGAAAGAGAACTTCAGACCAATCTCCCTCATGAACATAGATGCAAAAATACTTGATAAAATACTAGCAAACTGAATTCAAGAACACATCAAAAGTATCATACACCATGATCAAGTAGGCTTCATCCCAGGAATGCAGGGATGGTTCAATATACGAAAGTCTATCAATGTAATTCACCACATAAACAAGATGAAAGAAAAAAAACCACATGATAATCTCGCTAGATGCAGAAAAATCATTTGACAAAATCCAACACCCCTTCATGCTAAAAGTTCTGGAGAGAACGGGCATACAAGGACCATACCTAGAAATAATAAAGGCAATATACAGCAAGCCAGTAGCCAACATTAAATTAAATGGAGAGAAGCTTGAAGCATTTCCTCTAAACTCAGGGACAAGACAAGGATGTCCACTTTCACCATATCTCTTCAATATAGTACTTGAAGTCCTTGCTAGAGCAATAAGACAACTAAAGGAGATCAAAGGGATAAAAATTGGAAATGAAGAAGTCAAATTATCCCTATTCGCAGATGATATGTTAGTATACATAAGCGACCCCAAAAACTCCACCAAAGAACTCTTACAGCTGATAAACAACTTCAGCAAGGTGGCTGGATACAAAATTAACTCAAAAAAAATCAGAAGCCCTTCTTTATACAACAAACAAATATACTGAGAAAGAAATAACGGAAACAACCCCCTTCACAATAGCCACAAACAACATAAAATACCTGGGGGTAACTCTAACCAAGCATGTAAAGGACCTATATAACAAGAACTTCAAGCCCCTGAAGAAAGAAATGGAAGAGGCCTTTAGAAGATGGAAAGATCTCCCATGCTCATGGATAGGTAAGATCAACATAATAAAAATGGCTATCCTACCAAAAGCAATATATAGATTTAATGTAATTCCTATCAAAATACCAACACAATTCTTTATAGGCCTGGAAAAAGCTAGTCTCAACTTCATATGGAATAACAAAAAGCCCAGAATAGCTAAATCAATCCTGTCCAATGAAAAAACATCTGGAGGTATCACCATCCCAGATTTCAAGCTGTACTACAGAGCAACAGTAATAAAAACAGCATGGTACTGGTATAGAAACAGACCAGTGGATCAATGGAATCGAAATGAAGACCCAAACATGGATCCACACACCTACGGCCAACTAATCTTTGACAAAGAAGCCAAAAACACACAATGGAAGAAGGACAGCATCTTCAACAAATGGTGCTGCTCCAACTGGATGTCCACTTGCAAAAGAATGAAATTAGACCCATACCTATCACCTTGTACAAAACTTAATTCCAAGTGGATCAAAGACCTTAACATAAAGCCAGCCACACTAAAGATACTAGAAGAAAAAGTGGGAGAAACCCTCGAACTCATTGGCACAGGTGACAACTTCCTGAACAGAACACCAACAGCTCCGGACCTGAGATCAACAATCAATAAATGAGACCTCATGAAACTGAAAAGCTTCTGTAAGGCAAAGGACACTATCATTCGAACAAAACGGCAACCAACAGACTGGGAGAAAATCTTCACCAACCCCACATCTGATAGAGGGCTATTATCTAAAATCTACAAAGAACTCAAGAAACTAAATGCCAAGAAACCAAATAATCCAATCAAAAAATGGGAGATGGAGCTAAATAGAGAATTCACAAAGGAGGAATCCCTAAGGGCTGAGAGACACCTGAAGAAATGTTCAACATCCTTAATCATCAGAGAAATGCAACTCAAGACGACCCTGAGATTCCACCTAACACCTGTTAGAATGGCTAAGATAAAGAGCTCAAATGACAGCGCATGCTGGCAAGAGTGTGGAGAAAGGGGAACCCTACTCCATTGCTGGTGGGAGTGCAGGCTTGTGCAACCACTATGGAGGTCTGTCTGGCGATATCTTAGAAATCTAGGAATAACCTTGCCTCAGGACCCAGCCATACCACTTCTGGGTATACACCCAAAGGACCCCTCACGGAGACATAGGGAAGTCTCCTCATCTATGTTCATAGCAGCCTTATTTGTAATAGCTAGAAATTGGAAACAACCCAGATGTCCCTCAACTGAAGAATGGATTAAAAAATTGTGGTACATCTATACAATGGAATATTACTCAGCTATAAGAAACAATGAAATCATGCAGTTTGCAACCAAGTGGATGGATCTAGAGGAGCTCATCCTGAGTGAGGTAACCCAGTCTCAGCAGGATGCACATGGCATCTATTCACTTATAGTAGGATTTTAACTATATCGTACAGGATATCTGTACTACAACCCACCCCACCAAAAGGAACATGGACATAATTTTTTTTTTTTTTTGGTTTTTCGAGACAGGGTTTCTCTGAATATCTCTGGCTGTCCTGGACTCGCTTTGTAGACCAGGCTGGCCTCGAACTCACAAAGATCCGCCTGCCTCTGCCTCCCAAGTGCTGGGATTAAAGGCGTGCGCCACCACCGCCCGGCTAATGCCATTATTTCTAACAAATGTGCAATAACACAATCAGCTCTTTCAGAACTTAAAGCAGTTGCCCATTGAAAGCCGGAATATGTATCAATGGTATGATGTACGTACCTTTGTTTTCCAAATTCTGCAAAGTGAAAAACATCCATTTGCCAAATTTCATTCTTTTTAGTACCTCTAGGGTTACTACCAGCAGGTAATGGAATTTGGTTATACAGAGAACACATAGGACATTTTTTAATTATTTCCCTGGCTTGTTGCCAGGTAATAGAGAATTTTTTCTTTAAACCTGAACTGTTAACATGATGTTTCTGATGAATTTTGAGGATTCCAACACATTTCCTATGAGAAACTGGTCAATTTCCTCATTTCCTTGTGCCAGTGGACCTGGCAAACCTGTATGGGATCGAATATGGGTTATATATAATGGATTATTTCTACCTCTGATGACCTGTTGCAATTGTATAAATAAAGAAGTTAATTCTGTGTTATCGGGAATAAATTCAGCAGTTTCTATGTGCAACACAACTCTTTCTGCATATAGAGAATCTGTAATTATGTTAAGAGACTCTGGAAAATCTAATAACACCATAAGGATTGCATACAATTCTGCTTTTTGAACTGAGGTATATGGACTTTTGATTACCTTGCTGATTTTGTCTGTCTTATAATCTGCCATTCCCATCTTGTTAGCATCAGTATAGAAGGTTGGTGAATCAGGAATTGGTGTTCCCTTTACAATACGAGGAAGAATCCAAGTAGTTCTTTTTATAAATTGTATATGTTTGCTTTTTGGAAATTTGTTATTAATTTCTCCCAAATAATTACTGCAAGCTCGTTGCCAATCTTCATTGATTACCCACAATGACATAATCTCAGCATTAGTAAGAGGCACTACTATTTCAGCCGGGTCCATTCCTGATAATTGACGTAGTCTTATTCTACCTTTTACAATTAATTCAGATATCTTTTCTATGTATGTCTTTAATTTTTTACTTTGTTTATGTGGTAAGAAAATCCATTCCATAATACTATCTTCCCGTTGCATAATAAGCCCTGTAGGAGAATGAGTTGATGGTAAAATGACCAAAATACAATCAAGTTGGGGATCAATTCGATCTATGTATGCATCTTGCAATCTTTGTTCTACCAACATTAATTCCTTTTCTGCCTCAGTAGTTAAACATCTTGGACTGTTTATATTTGAATCCCCTTGTAATGTTTGAAACAAATTACTTAACTCATGAGTACTTAAACCAAGGGTGGGCCTTAGCCAATTTATATCTCCCATTAATTTTTGAAAATCATTAAGAGTTTTCAATTGGTCTCTACGGATTTGTACCTTTTGCGATCTTATTCTCTGTTGACTTATTTTATAACCCAAATAGTTGATTGAATCTCCTCTTTGTATTTTTTCAGGAGCAATTTTTAACCCCCATAGCGGTAGAATTCTTTGCATTTCCTTAAATAAGTTCTCTAAAACAAGTACATCAGAATCAGCCAACAAAATATCATCCATATAATGATAGATAATAGATCGAGGAAACTGCTTACGCATTATTTCTAATGGTTTTTTTACAAAATATTGACACAGAGTTGGACTGTTCAACATTCCCTGTGGAAGTACATTCCAACAATACCTCTTGATTGGCCTACTGTTATTAAGAGTAGTTACAGAGAAGGCAAACCTTTCCCTATCATTCTTATGTAATGGAATTGAGAAAAAGCAGTCTTTTAAATCAATTACTATTAAAGGCCATGACTTTGGTAACAGAGAAGGTAAATGCATACCAGGCTGCAAAGGACCCATAGGTTGAATTACTCTATTCACAGCTCTTAAATCTGCTACCATTCTCCATTTACCCGATTTCTTTTTTACCACAAACACAGGAGAATTCCATGGGCTGGTAGACTCTTCTATATGATGAGCCTCCAGCTGTTCTTTTACCAATTGCTCAAGAGCCTCCAATTTTTCCTTTGTTATGGGCCACTGTTCTTGCCACACTGGTTTATTTGATAGCCATTTCAAGGGTAGGGCTGTTGGAATTTCAGCAGTGGCCCCTAGTATAAATTTGGAAACTCGATACCTGGGGTGTCCTGTGTTTGGACACTAGATATAGCTTGCAGTTGTTGAGTACTCACATCAATACCTTCCTCAAAAGTATCTATAATCTCAATGTCTGGGGTGTCCTGTGTTTGGACACTAGACATTGTTTGCAATTGTTGTTGAGTATGCATATCAATACCTTCCTCAAAAGCATCCATCATTTCATCATTTGTTATTTCTGGCATTGTAGGAATATTAATTTGAGTACCCCATTGTTGTAAGAGATCCCTTCCCCATAAATTTATGGGTACATCAGCCACATAAGGTCTCAACTTCCCTATTTGCCCTTCTGGTCCCACACAGTTAAGCCATCGTACACTTTGTTTTACATGTGATAATTTACCAATTCCTATAAAATGTGTAGGAACCCTTTGAAGTGGCCAGTTTGAATTCCAAGACTCATGTGAGAGGACAGTGACATCCGCTCCTGTGTCAAGCAATCCTTCTATTTCAATACCATTCACTTGTATTTTTAATTTTGGTCTCATATCACTCACCATTGTTTGCCAATACACACGTTTTCCACTATTTTCGACTGCTCCTGTTCTGTCTATTGGAACAACCTTGCCCTTGGTGTAAGAAAACAGCAGCAGTTGGGCAATTTTGTCCCCTGCATTAATTGTCATCTCTTTACATATGGATGTCATAATTTTAATTTCTTCCTTGAAGTCTCCATCTATAATACCTGGATGAATAATGAATCCTTGACAAGTTAATCCATTTTTTCCAAATATTAATCCTATTGTCCCTGATGGTAAAGGACCATAGATACCAGTGGTTAACATAAAACATTCATGTTTTGGATAATGTTTTAGATTGATCTGTGGTCAAATCTAAAACTGTAGTACCTTCAGTAGCCTGTAAAAGATCAGCAATAGTTAATTTTGTTCTTCCTGTCTGTCTCTTTCCCTCTGGTTGGATGATGGACCACGGTTCACATTGTTTTGGGGGGCCTGAACCAGTAGGCCCCTCCCCTCGTTTCCCGGCAAGGGGTTACCTCTGACATCCGTTTTAGCTCTACAATCCCGGGACCAGTGTTTACCTTTTCCACAACGAGTACAAAATCCTGGAGACCTTAACCTTCTATTGCCATTAGAAGCCATTCGTTCCCTTCTATGACCATGTTCTGCAGAGTCCAGACACCTATCATTTCGAGTTCTGGAGGATTCAGCCTTACGATATCTTTGGAAATGACCAAGTTCACCATTTTTAAAGCACTCATTAAGGCCCCTAGCAACTGCTTGTGCTATGACATTAGTCTGATGCTCTTGAAAACCAATATCAGCTGTTTCTCTTATCCATTCATCTACTGGGGCTCCTCGAGCTTTCAATGGCCTAATTGCCCTTTGACATTCAGCATTTGCATTTTCATATGCCACGGCATTTATCAAGTCCTGTCTGGCATCAGGGTTATTTACATCTCTCTCCACAGCTGAAGTCAATCTCCCTAAAAAGTCTGAGAAGGTTTCCTGAGGACCTTGTATTATCTCGGTAAATGAAGTAAACCTTTTCCCAGCCTCAGCCACCATATCCCAGGCCCTCAGAGCTGCAACACGACATTGTTCGATGACAACATCTTCAAATTGAGTCTGTAACCGTATGTCAGCATAAGGTCCCTCACCAAGCATTTGGTGGGTTGTGACATTTATTCCCCTTGCCATATTTTGCTGCTCTAATTTTGTGGCTTCATGTCTCCACCATGACAACGATTGTAATTGCTGGCTACCTTCTACCACAGCTGATATCAGTCCCTTCCAATCTTGGGGAATGACTCTATTTTGTATAGCCCAATTATTTAGCATCTGTTTAACGAATGATAAGTATTCCATAAGAGACAATAGACTCCTTAAATCTTTTTAAATCCAAAATGTCTATTGGACGCCATGTTAATTCCTGATTGAGCTGACCGTTATTATCAGGCCTAATTTGAAACATAACTGGAAAAGCTGATGGTGATTGTGCAGTACCATGCAGCTCCTCTGGGGGCGCACTTGGTTCCACATTAGCACCATTACCTACCTGGTTTCCTACTGGCACATGCGGCGACTGTGGAGACCTAGCTAGAAAAGAACTTGCCATTTTCTCAGTTCCAGTCACCTGCCCTGCCAGAATTTTCTTAAGCTCCTCAATCTGCATTTCCATAATTTTTAATTGTGTAACAGACGTCTTCCTTATGACAAACCAATAAAATAAAAAAAAGTAAACAGCATAAAACATTCGGTCTGATTGAAAAACAGTGTAGAGGTCAGCAGTAAACATTGCCATATTGTCAACAACTGGCATCATAGTTTCAAAATCTGCAGTTTTCTCTATAGTTTTGAAAATAAAATTACCCATAATGCCTTACCACGTTGAGCGCCACCTGTAACCGAACTTTTAAATTATTATTTATTTAACTCTTATTTATTTATTACTAAATTCACTTATAACAAACACCAACAATTTCTTAACTATTAATCCTATAAATTCCTACAACCCCTTTAACCTATCCACTAAACCTATTGATAATCATAACAACTACTTTCATACCCTTTTAGAATGATACAGTCTCTGGGGCAGGTCCTCAGTCGTCAGGA
>CAJQZJ010033157.1:2471265-2504115 GCA_907164525.1 Lophiomys imhausi
CAATCCCTGTGAGCCCCAGTGGCCTAGGTTAATTTCTTCTGTAGGTCTTCTTGTGGTGTCCTTGATCTCTCTGGCTACCTCAATCCTTCCTCCCACTCTTCCACAATACTCCCCAAGCTCAGCCTATTGTTTAGCTGTGGGCTTCTGCATCTGTTTCAGTCAGCTGCTGGATGGAGTCTCTCAGAAGACAGTTATGCTAGGCTCCTGTCTGCAAGGATAGCACAGTATTAATAGTGTCAGGGGTTGGCTCTCTCCCATAGGATGGGTCTCAAGTTAGGCTAGTCATTATTTGGCCATTCCTTCAATCTCTGCTCCATCTTTAAAGCTACACTTCTTGTAGGCAGGACAAATTTTGGGTGGAAAGTTTTATGGGTGGGCTGATATCCCCCTCACTCCACTGGAAATCCCGCCTGACTACAGGGGGTGGTGACTTCAGGCTACATTTCCCCCACTGCTAGGAGTCTCATCTAGGTTCACCCCCATAGATTCCCGGGAGCCACCCCCACACCTCCACGCCCTGACCCAGAGATCACACACTTGATTACCACCACAGTTTCCCTACCTTACTCCCTGCCCCACCCATTGTCTGAATTATTATTATTATGATTATTTATCTTTATTTATTACTTCAAGTTACAACTCCATCATAGTGCCCTCTTTCCACCCCTCCCAGTTCTACCCTTCCACCCTCTCCTCCCTCTCCCACCCATCCCACTCTTCCACTGTGGAGTGTCCCTACATATCAGCCCCTCTCAGTTCAACAGTCATATGAGAGCTAAGAGCTTCCTCTTGCACTGGGGGTCTACATGGCAGCACCCCTTGTAAAAAAATATAGCTAATAAGTTATTTAACAGCATTTAGATTATTGTTGCTTGTTTGGTGGCAGTTAATCTTTAAGCAGCCATTACAAATGAGCACACAGACACCACGTGAATTTTCACAAGCCTTGGCCTGAGTTGTGCAATCCTAGCCCATCTAAGCTAGCTCATAATTCTATTACCCAAATATGACCCCATATATACATACGTCCCCTTGGACTGCCATTCTCCACAATATGCCGATGTTCCTGGCATGTGGAATGAGGTTCTTTTCTCTAACCCATGGCGTGTGTCTTCTTCTTCCTGCTCCTGGCTGGAATGTATTCTTCTTCCTGCTGCTGGCTAGAATGAATTCTTTCTCCATCTAAAGTGCAGGCTTCCTCTTCTAATCCCAGGAAGTCCCACCTTTCTCTGTTTTTGCCCAATCTCAGGCCTCAGCATTTTATTTAACCAATCAGAGTCAATATAAGTAACAGACAGCAAACAGGACCAATTAATTAACATTTAGAATGCTTAACACTATCCCAACAATTCCCTCCTTTTGTCTAAAAAAAGGGTAGATGTTTAAATTCATATAGTAAAAAAATAAGAAGAGATATGAAACCATCAAAAAACCCATATATAAAAGTTATGCACATAATGTTTAGCCTATTTGTATCAGGCAATCTGGAAGAAGAAAAAAATCATCTTGGTGTGTCTAAAGTTCTGAACCTAAATAATTTCTATCATAAACCGAAAGAAGTTATTTAGACTTGAAAATATCCTTTTAAATCTTAAACAACTCAAGTTCAATTGAAATCTTATAACTATCATGCCTTCAACCCCATCAAAGACATAAGAAGGGACAAAGTTATTATTTGAGTAGGAAGCATAGGAGAGCAGCTTCCAAAAAGAAATATGATAGTTTGTTGCCTAGACAGTCCGAAATATCTCTCATTATCATTGTAGCATCATCTACAGCCTTCTGGCCAAGTATTTTTCACAGACTAAATTGTGCAGCAGGAAATAAGGATTTTCCCATTCTGTCTCTGCAGAATCAGGACATCAACTTACCTGCATTTATGCTCTGGTCCATCTTTGGACTATTATAGTCTGTTGAGAGAGCAGGGGCATTTTTTCCCTATAGAAATTATCTCCTGATGGGAGATTTCTTTTTTTGATGCTCATTGTCTTCTTCCAAGTCAAATGGGAGCTGTCAGGAGCTGACTGTCTTAATTCAAACAATTCTTAAAATAATAAAAACATCTTTAAATGCCATTTTCTGTATGCCTCTGAGGGTTTTGAAGACATCTATCTATTTTATTTATAAATCTATCTATCTTTGAGCAAGCAAACTGTATATTTTAACCATTTACTATCTGTTTAACCTATGAAGTCTATTTTGTGATAAATTAAGACTACTATTTGACATGACCAGAAGCTCAACTGGCCAACTTGTATTATCTAGACTCCTAAATAGATTGCAATAGCAACCCATAAAAGGATCGGAAGTAAACCTATACTTTTAAATGAGTTGTATAGGCACAATACCTTATATATGAGTTATAAAATTCTATACTAATGAATCAAAATTTAACCTTATTTTTGTATCAATATACAAAATTCTATACCAATGTATTGAAAGATAACCTTATTTGAGAATAATAATAGTTTTGAGTTTCAGAACAGATTCAATAATCTATCCTTATATCTTATCATTTCTATATTATATACATATATTCCCCCTCTTTTTCTTTTCAAGTCTTTTCCCACTATATAAGAGAGAAAGAAGGATAGAGAAAAGAAAAAGATATCTCCAAGTCTAACTTCCTATACCTTGCTTAACAAGACCATATAACAATTTATAACCATTTCTCCTAAACAACATCTATAACCCATCAAATAACCAAAGAATCATCCACCCCACTTGTTGGGAATGGGACGTTGCTCTCTTAAAACTTCTTCCTGCTGAATTGGGATGCAGAAAACCTGTTTAGGGGCCCAAATAGAATGAAAAAAAAAATGGTTAAGCAAGTAAATTGTAACACTTGTTGTCCAGGCTCTATGTGCTCAGCTATTTGAATGTTCTGAGCAATTTGTAGTTCGAAGCTGGACTTTGGTAGGAAAGTTCAGGGGTTTATTGATGTCCTGTCTGGAACAGTCTCTGAGGCTGGGCCATCCCAGCAAGCTGTTCAAAGTTGTTCTGGATGCAGATTTTGGAGGAAACAGCTAGTGTGGCAGTCTATGAGGCTGGATCATTTGTGTTACTTGTCTTATCTTCTTTGGACTCTGGTCCCGTTGTCCTGAAAATATATAATTTCTCACAAGTAACATATAGTTCTGCAATTACCAAAATGCCTTGGAGGTGCAGGATGCACAAATCAATGAAGGAATATTTTCTGCTTTTTGAAGAGAAGAAAGACATTTGTAAGTCTCCATTCATGCCATAAAATGATATCATGTAATAGTATTTCATATATATGTATATATAATCTATTTTAAATTGAAAATACAGCATAAGACTGTATGGAGTTTATTCTCCTATACAGTTGACATAAATTTATTAATTGATTAAAACAGGTTTATTCTGTGTTGTTCTGGCTTTTTGTAGATTAGGCAGGCTGGCCTCAAACTCAAAAGGAACCAATCTGTCTCTGTCTTTGTCTCCCATGTTTTGGGATCAAAGGTATGCATTTATATTTTTTTTTCTTTCCTTTTCTCCTTTTTTTGGAGATTTACTTTCTATGTGGATATATCTATCCTTATTGAGACAGGGTTTCTATTTGTAGTTTGGGCTGTCTTAATTTGCTCTGTAGAGTTTTATAGATTAGATTGGCCTTGAACACACAAAGAGCCTGTTTTGTCCTTGTCTTCCAAGTTTTGAGATCAAGGTATGAATTTAGATAATTGAATTACCCTTATTAAGCAATAACATTAATTAAAACATTTTGTATTAGTTTGAGTTCCAATTCTCCCATGGAAACTCCATCCTTAAGTAGATTGGTGTAAAATAGCATGATGTGCTATTTTATGTTAGCTTTTCTTAACTGTTGGCTGTGGGAGGCATTCTGTTTGCATGTTCTTCCCCAGCCTAACTCTGGGTTCTTACATTGGTTAACAGAATATATCTCTTTCTCTCTCTCTCCTTTATTTTCTGAGACAGGACTTCTCTGTGTAGCCTTGACCTGGACTCACTTTGTACACCAGGCTGGCCTTGAACTCACAGAATTTAGTCTGCCTCTGCCTCCCATGGTGCTGGGATTAAAGCTGTTCACCTTCATGCCCAGAGATTAACATATCTCCTTCAGGGCAAAATGTCTCTTGAAACCACTTCTCCAGTGGGAGCCCCACAAATAAGGAGACTGGCTTGTGACCCTTTTCTCTTTACATACATTTAAGATTATGTGTATTTATCCATTAGATCAGTAAGGATATTATTAAACTTAACATCAAGGAAAAAATGTGTCATTTTTGAATTCTAGACTGTCTTATTAAGCAGCCTTATCTTATCAGCAGGGTTCCCGTCCTGCCTTCATTGTTTAAACCAGGCTGGTCTAGAATCCAGAGATCTGCCTGTTTCTTCCTCTAGTGTGATGGGATTAAGGGATTAAGGGCGTGTGCCAGGACCACCCTGTTCAAATATTTCACTTAAATCCCAGATTTTAGTAATTCTGTGACCCAGAGAGCAATCTTGAACTGTAGTGACAATTCGAAATCTGCCCAAAATCTTCAAAAATCTCTTATGTATTAACAATGCCAAACCAGAAAAAATATCCTTTCTACCTCCCCATATAGGAAAATCAAAGCCATCTAAACAAAAGTCAAGCAAAGAAACAACGTTCCAAAAGCCTTGGCATGTCTAACCATGCCATCCCATGTTGCAATTAAAGCTCAGTTTGTTATTCCTTGAAATCTAGTTTTGGCTGCACTTTACTGGTGGGCCAATACCAGAAACTCCTGACAGGCACCTAGTACCCAGGGAGCTCCTAGCTCCAGCTGCCATCAATTTTGTCTTATTTATCTATCAGGAAAGGCCTCCCTTTTGCCTTCATTATCATTGTTGACAATTTAGCATTCCATCTGTAAATTCTTTCCTTTAAGACTATCCTAGTCTGAACTTTCTGAAAAAAGATACACAGAACCACAATTGTCAGGGTAAAAATCATTTGCATGCTAAGAGGAACAAACTCAATTGGAATCCAAAAGTATTGAGGCATTATGAATTCCTCCATTTTTAATCTAGGCTATTATTTCTGTTCTCAAGCTCTGTTTAGAAGGCTGCTTTTTTTAGTACGTAAGGAGAGCTAAGCCTTAGCTTTCTGCCTTTGCTTCAAGGCAACAGCTTTTGTTAAGGTAGCCACACCTTTGAAATGCATTTGAGTTCAGTTCCCTGATCTTGGGCTAGGAAACTGGCTTTCACCCAGGCCTTCTTAGGCTGTAAGCATGGATTCTAATTGCCGTAATTGGATGGCATATGTAAAAAAAAATTAATTAAATTACTTACTAGTATTTATATTATTGTTAATTGGTTTGGCGGTTGTTAATTCTCATCCATATATTATAAATGAATACACAGAGACCACGTAGATTTTAACACCCCTAGAGCAAATTGTCCCATTGATAGGTAACAAAGTCTATATTCCTGATCTTTGGTGTGTTACTTGTAGGATAGTTATCCTGTACTATAAGACTAAAATCCAATTATAAATGAGTAGATGGGTCTTGAGGTAGGGTTATTCCAAGTTTTCTAAGATATCACCAGACTGATTTCCATAGTGGTTGTACAAGTTGTCTGAATTATTTTAATGGAAGTCTCCAGGACCAGAAAGTCACAGGAGGTCAAAGGGAGATTCTCTGTGACAAAACATTGCAAAATCACACACACTTGTTATTTAGAAATATATCACTCATTTCTAAGATTCTCACAAGCATTCACAAGAGTCACAACTGCAAAATGCCCTGTCCTCCACGTCTGCCTGCTGAGTATCTAAAGGGAGACGCCTTACAGTTGCGGTTAACCACAGTGAGAAGACAATGCCAATGCCAAGTGTTCTGAGCGGCCTGAAGATAACTGAAAGGTTTGAAGTAACTGTTCTTCAGCAAAATATCATGAGTGAGATTGTATTTCAGTGATGTTCTTTCACAATAAAACTCTAAAATTGGGAAGGCCTTGGACTTGGGCACCAGGAACAAGCTAGTAGGAATTTGAAGTGAATATTAGTGAAAAGCTGGAACCTCAAAGAAACTACTAGGTGAATCCTAATGGTCTTTGAGATGGCTATAGGTGAGACCTTACAGAGAAAATGTTATTGGAAACTAGAAGCAGTGTTTGTTATATAGAGATAAAAGGTTAGTGATGCTCTCCCCTACACTGATGTTGAAAGTAAAAAGTGTGCCTAATCTATCGGATATTGTAGTCAAAGTCATTTCCCTGAAGAGTGTTGTAGGTATTGTCTGATGTCTTCTCAAATGTGAAAGGAAAGAGATATGAAGGAAGAACTCTTCAAAAAAGAATCTAGTTTGAAAATCTCCAGTTAAAGTTGGCAAATAATGCTAAAATAAAGACCAGACCAAGAGAATCTCCAGGATGTTGCAAATAATAGTGATAGAGTGAGAGTATGACTGTACAATCCTTTATTTAGAACTCAAAATTGCCCATAGCAGGAACTCAGAGAATCACTCAGAAGAAAATAGGGCTTCAAAGATGTCCTAGGATGTGTGCATCCTCAAGATCTTCAGCAGCTTCAGCAGAGGGGCAGTCTCAGTAGAGAAGGGCTTGTTTTGAACATATGTGTACTTATGAATTTTGTGTAACAGAATAGACTGAATTATAGACTTACTTTTAAAAAGTATTACAAGGATGGAGAAATTGTAACAAAGTGGCATTTGGACTTGCTAGATTCTATTGTTGGAAATCAAAGTGACAATAGTATACAGTTGCAAACATGTATTACTTTAAATGGAAAAGGAATTAAGAGTCCACCCAGTGAGCTTAGGAACCATGGAAAATCTTTCCCACGCAGTAATAGGCCCAAACGCCCTACCAAAGAAATCCCAGCATGTAACTGGGCTTAAGGATCCTGATGGACCAGTAACCATTACCTTCCTTTTGAACAGATTATATGTTCCATTATCTGAGCCTATCCCACCATTGTATCTGGGGGGTCCACAAAACACTGATGTTAAGATGAATGGGAGTTACACTTGAGAAGCTTAACTTAAAGCTTTATCCACATTTGCAATCACTTTAGATGACATGACTCTGGAGTGAAGGTAATATGGGTTGAGACTTCTACTATGGGAAAAAGTGAGAGAGGTTTACCTTTGGGAGAAACATAGATCATTGGAGACATAAAGGCAAACTGTGGTAGCTTGTAAGATGATCCCCAAAACTCATGTCATTGGTCAGTTTCTTCCTACACTGGACAGAACAATATTATTTCTGTGACCAACAGTCTATGTTGGAAATGATGGTGTATGGCTTAGGTCATAAAAGGTGGTCTTCTACCAGGTTCTTTATTGTTTTGGGGAAATTCAGTTTACTATGACAATCAATTGGTCCTATAAAAAGTAGGTCCTCTCAGTGGCCACATGAGTGAGCTCACTTGAAGGAAACATGACATTTGCAGATTAGCCTTTCAATTCCTATAGTACAGACAATGTCCTCACTTACATTTCTAAGCCAGAGTCACACACAGCTAAGCCACTCCTGGATTCCTTACTTATGGAAATCGAGACAGCAGATGTCTGTTATCTCAAGGTTCTACATTTTAAGGTAATTTCGAAGAGTGTAATAGATTAATAGGGTAAGGCTGTCTCTAGATGGTCCCAAAAACTACTCCATGTGGAGAGTTGGATGGTTCGACTTTCACTGGAGAGGAGTAGGAAATCTGATCACCCTATTTAGTCTACTAACTATGTCACCAGAACTTCACAAAGTCCCTTTTTAATATTTCATCTCCTTCTTCCTCTAAGACACTCTGCACAGAAGGCCCAAAGGATTTTAAAGTATCACATATTAAACCTCACAGCATTGTCTTTTGTTAGATTGAAATTAGAAGAACCAAGAATAATAATGTTACTTCCTCTTCCCAAATACTCTGTGACCCATAAATGTCTTTTGGGGGGAGGGGTGTTGCACTAGGTACACAGGGTACTCTACCACTGAGTTATACTCTCTACAATTTTTCTTAATTTTATACTGAGACACTGTCTTATTAAATTGTCAGGATGGCTTTTAACATGCAATTCTCCTGCCTCAGCTTTTCAAGTAGCAGGAACTAAACAAAGGTGGTGTATGCCACTACACACACACACAAAAAGTCAAAAATGCTTTTTAAAATGTGCTTTCATTTCAAAGATTTTGTAAATACAATGTCATTGTATTCCTAAAGCCTAAATAGATTTATTTTCGGCCCAGATGGAAATAGCCAAGCAACAAACACTACTCACATATCTACTAATACTGAAGCTTGAGTTGGTATTGGTCAGTTTATTTTTCCAGAAGGATGCATCAATCCGTGTTTTGAGTGAAGACATAGAAGTAATTTCCAGAGAAATGAATTGAAGGAAGACAGAAATGTGTGCAGAATTAGAACAAAAACAAATTATTTTTCCCAGCATTCTGTAGAATTGTTCTGAAGCTAATCAAACAAAAACAAAAACCTCCAAACTTTGTAAAAAATGTATTTAACAAAAGCTGCATAGAGATTAAACATATATTATCTTAAGAGACAACAAGTACTATTCAAAATGTTTATTATTCTACATCCCTTGATGGATTTTTGTTGTTTTGTTTTTGTTTTTCTTTTGTGTTGATCTGGAAATCCTAGCACTCTTATCCAAAGAGAACAGAGGCCACCCATCTCCTTTCCTTCTCCCTGGCCCCATTCTTCTCAAAGATAGGATCTATGTGCCCCTAGCTGTCTTGGAACCTCCTTGGTAGAGAGTGCTATCCTCAAACTCAGAGATCGTTGGTCTCTGCTTCCCAATTGCTGGGATTAAAAGCATGCATCCCATGCCCAGCGACCTTCTATTCTTCTAACACGCTTTTCCTCTGCCCCAATGGATCTAAATGTCCCTTTTCCTCTCTCAAATACAAAAGTTTTTCTGTTACTGGAGAGACAACCATAGGAGGTAGAGATGGGGGCTACCTAACATTACCAGCAGCCCACCAAAAATGTCTTATGAAATATCTTACATGTTTAAGATATGGAATGACCTTCAAAGGATCATCGTCAGCACTAATTACAAATTATGCTAAAAATGATAAAGCTCAGTGATCGATCACTACAGTATAGAAAGACTACCTTACATTAATCTACAAATCCCCAGGAAGTAGATACTGCTCTTATTTCTGTTTTACATAGTTTTTTTTTGTTATTGTTGTTTTTAAAGTAGAAAAACAGAAAGATGACATAATTTGTCCATGATTACAAAACTAAATGGTGGCTTTAGGATTTGGAGACTCTAGTGGATGAAATTCTAAAGCAGGCTTTGAAAACACCACCCAAAGATCCCACACGGTCTGTGGCATTTTAACATTGCTTTATGCGTAACAGCCACTTTGCTTTCTTTTGGAGCCGGCTCTGAACCTAGAGGGACCGGTTAGTGACTGGGGGCTGGAATCTCACTTCAAAAATACAGTCTCCCTGCACCTCCCTTCACCTGACACAGCTATTACCCAGAGGTTCTGAGTCGCTGGGAGGCTGGAATGCAAATAGACTTTGCAAACACTCAAGGCATACTAGCGCTTTGGGTCGAAAATGTTGCCTGTTTGCTCAGCCTGACTGAGACTCCAGGAGACTTGAAGAACAAACACAACCCTTTTCGGGGGGGCCTTGTGGAAATTCCTGGAGGACAGGTTCGGCCTGACACAGGCCTTGGCCTCCTGAAGAATCCTGGGACTGGGGCGGGGACAAATTGTCACTAGAGTGACCTAAGTCCGCAGGGACCTCAGGCTAGTGGTTTTCGGTCAAGTTGACACCTCCAAGGAGGGCGTGGGGAAGGCGTGGCCCATCGCCAGCTCAGTGAGGGAAAGACTGCTTTCGGGCTTCTCTTTCCGGGAGGATGCTCGCCGGCGGAGGAGCGCAGAAAAAGGTCCTTGCCGCTTTAAGTGACTCAGGAAGTGAAAGGGGGCCGCTGACTGGGAGGAGGAAAGTGGAACCGGGGCGGCGCGGGCCGGCGGCCGCGATCTTGCTGGGCAACTGGAGGGCGAGAGCTGCGCGGCGCGGGGGCCGACGGGGCGCGGACAGCCGCGCCGGAAGTGGCGCGTGAGGGACAGGCGCAGCGCGGCGCGCAGCGGAGAGGCGGAGTGGGCGCCAGGCCCAGCGTTTTCGGCTGGCTGCCCCCGACCTCTAAGCCTCAGTAGCTGCAGACGCGGCGCGGGGCGGTCAGTCCCCGGGGAGGCGGGTCTGCGTGGACGGGCCGCTCAGTGAAGGCAGAGAGTTGGTAAGCCGCAAGGCCTCGGCGGCGTCCCTGCAGCCACATGGCTTCCAGAGTGGGCGCGGCCTGCGAGGAGCTGCCTCCCGACGGCACGTGTGACGAGTGCGAACCCGACGAGGCTCCCGGGGCGGAGGAGGTGTGCCGCGACTGCGGCTTCTGCTACTGCCGCCGCCACGCAGACGCTCACCGCCAGAAGTTCCTCAGCCACCGCCTGACCGGCTACGTCCATGGCGCCCAGGCCTGGGCCCCGCCAGCCCCCAGGGACGACGAGGTCCCCGAAGACGTCGAGGCCAAAGGGGAGCCCGAGGGGGAGGTAGAGAGCGAGGTGGGGGAAGAGGAGACCGAGTCGGAGGAAGACTGTGAGTCGGAAGAAGAAGAGAGCGAGACTGAGGAAGACAGTGAGGATGAAAGCGAGGAGGAGAGTGAAGAAGACAGCGAGGAAGAGATGGAGGATGAGCAGGAAAGCGAGGCGGAGGAAGACAACCAAGAAGGAGAATCGGAGGCAGAAGGAGAAACTGAGGCAGAAAGCGAATTTGACCCTGAAATAGAGATGGAAGCGGAGAGAGTGGCCAAGAGGAAGTGTCCGGACCATGGGCTGGATTTGAGCACCTATTGCCAGCAAGATAGGCAGCTCATCTGTGTCCTGTGTCCAGTCATTGGGGCTCACCGGGGCCACCAGCTGGCAACGCTAGACGAAGCCTTCGAAGAACTGAGAGTGAGTATTGGGCATTCAAACATATGTCTCAGGTGACCAAGACCTCCAAATTCAACCCAGAGAGCATAGCTGTGACTACATTCATTTTCATTTCTCTCAAAAGCAGTCACCTTGTTGGGAGCAGTGCCTAGTCTACCATTTTGCTTGAAATTGCCACGTTGTCGATTCTCATGAGAAAATACAAGCACGCAGGAAATCTTGGGTATAATTCATGAAAATTTGCAAATCACTTCTCCCTGGATCCCAAATAGAGAATTGTGACACCGTTTAGGCCAATTTCCACCCCATCACCATTGTTAAGATCGATGTTTTGACTTAGGGTTCTTGCTATGGCAACTCTGCCCACCTAAAAACGTGGGAAACCCATGATTTTTGACCAAACCAAGTAGCTTGTTTCTGTGGTGAGAAGACTCCTAAGGTGGTAGTATAGATGATGGCTCGGTGTGTACTTGAGTTGCCTTAGGTTCTTGGCTTTTGAGACTTAGGAAGGAAGTATAGCAGGGAAGCTGAGTTGGTGTGCGGATGGAGGTTCTCATGTCCACTCTGTAGACTTTGATGTGTTTATCTTTGACCTGCTTTTGGTCAGTAGTAGACATTTAGTAAATATTTGTTGATTGTATTTGGTTGACGTTGATTGTATTTGATTTGAATAAGAACAGTTTTTCTGTGTGCTGTGTTCATTAAGTAATGAGTATTGGTAAATGTCTTATTATGACTTTTGTTTCCCTAAGCATTCTTACAACTGCTGTCCTCAAAACTAGTATTTTGATAATGAAAATACTCTGCATTGATATTTCCCTTATTTCTATCTTTATTATGTGAAGTGCACATTCGGAAGTGTACAAAATAGGCAGTTTAACAAATAACTACAAAGCAAATACTCATCAGACCGCCACCCAGATCAGAAATAATTATTAGTACTTACTATTACTAATTATTAGTAGTAATTATTACTATTAGTAGCAGTATTATTACTAATCACTATTACATTATTAGTAAGATTGACACTCTTCATAACTCCAGATAACTGTGTCTTCTTTTGGTAGCCATTTTCCTGACTTGTGGGCTAATAATTTTCTTGGTTATCCTTAGAGGTTATAGCATTTGTAAGCATTTCTAAACTTGAATTGACATTATGGTTTTTACATTATTGATACAATTTTTTAAGTTTCTTTTTAAAGATATATTTGTGAGATTCATCCATTGACTGACTGCGGTTTATTTTTCATTGGTGTATTTAATTCCATTTTATAGATATGTTATATCTATATAACATATAGATAGATATGTTACATAGATAGCAGAACAAAAGTTACTGTGTACATGAAATTTGACTTGTTTCCAGGTGCTGGAATTTCTTGCTTGTAGCTAGGTGACCCATGTCTGTAATTCCAGCATTCCAGAGGTGGATGCAGGAGGATCAGAGTTCAGTGTCAATCTCAGTTCCATAGTGAACTTGAAGCTAGCCTATCATGTGAGTTTCCTGACTCAAAGCCAAAATAACACACTCCCTCAAAAAATAATGCATGTTTAAGTGTTCTTGGTCATGCCTCTGATAGCTACTTTCCTATATTTAACTGGAAATAATAGCCAATATTACCATCTGTTTTCTAAGTGCTTGTTCTAGTTTGCATAATTATGAAGACATTTCCTGTTATCCCGAGTCTTCACCACCACTTGTTGTTAACAATATTTAAAATTTTGCCCAATGTAGTGATTATGTAATAAATAGTGTCATATTGTGGTTTTAAAAGAGTTCAAGACAACATTATGAGTGGGAAAATAAAACTGAGTTTTAAAAATAAGTAGTTTGGGTTTTTTGTGGATTTGAGTATTTAGAGGAAAGGTATGAACAGTTGCTTCTTGGCCTTGCAAACAGTATGACATAATGTGTGAGTTTAGAGAAAGAAAATGGTTTTAGCCAGAGGTATGACCAAGAATGGTTTATTGGAGAAAGTGGTATTTGAGCAATGCTTTGAAAGATGGAAGTATTTAATAGGTAGATATGGTGTTAGATAAACCTTTTTCTCTATGCTGCCATAGCAACAATCTGTATACATTTACTGTATCACAAAATATCGGTTATTATGTTACCATTAGGTCTGTGTATAAGTCTAGTAGTATATGTTAGTCATCATTTTGTATTCCCAGCACCTAGCACAGGTCCTACTGGATAATAGATACACATGAAATACTTGGTAAATGTATGCTATGAAGTATAATAATTTTATCTAATTTCAAGGCATTGCTAATGAAGTGATAAAGAGATTCTATTGTAGTGTATCAGTATTTATATTGGGATTAAGTTCAACTATAATACATAAAGTAATGGAAAGCTTGGAATCCTAAACTAGCACCAGTTCATAGAGCATGGATGTCTATTTCTACCTTGTTTAAGCAAAGTCTGGATGTAGGCAGTTTAAGCATGAAGTTGTATCTTGGCTCTTGCCAGCTCTTCTCCAATATCTTTGTTACAAACAGAGATGGCCACTAAAAGTTTAGCCAGCACTTCTAACTTCTAAGATAATGTATATAAAAATGAAAGACACACCTCTCTATTTTAAGGCATCTCTCCAGCAGCATGTAAGGCATCTATCCAGAAGCTTAGGTTTCCTGGGACAGAACTTAATCCCATGGTTTATCTGGTTGCAGGAGAGACTGGGAAATAATTTCTCCAAGCTACAGTATGACAAGCTAAAAGGTGACATTCTGTTACTAAGGAAGAATGGTAGAGTGAATATTGAAGATTTTGCACTACCTATCTTTACAGTCCTAGCTGTGCCATGTTTGATAATTCAGTCAGCTTCTATGAGTCTCGGTTTCTTCATTTAACATGGGCATACTAGTTTTTTCTTGGGGCTCTGTTAAAGAGAAGAAGCTCATACATAGAGCCCAGAACAGAGTTTATGCTCTTATAAGCTCTCCAAAACCAACGGCTCTTATTACTGTAGAAAGCCATCTGAGCTGTCTTTATTTTGAGTCCAGTTCTGGGCAAGTTAGTCTGGCAGCAGTAGATGTTCTGGACACTGAGCTTTTTTTGGGGTAAAACTACTCAGCCCCTCTCCTGTGCTTTCTGCCTGCTCTAATGTGCTGAGTCTGTAGGCCACTGAAAACTTGTCTTCCAAGAAGAGGCACCTGTATATTTCAGTGTCCTGCTCATGCCTTATGCATTAGCTACCCAAAACAAAGCTGCTGGGTCTATTTTATATTCACAGGTTTGGGTAGTTGTCCTTTTTAGATTCTGTTTTATATTCTGTAACTGTGGAAAGTTTTTGCAAAATTCAAGGGATGATAATAATTACTTATTCTTTACTTCTGGGTAGAGAATAGCCTGGGTAACCTCTAGTAGATAGTTGTGAAGAGAAGTCTCTATAGATACCCCTATTCTTTCGGGACTTTGAGTCTGTTTTTTGTTTTGTTTTGTTTTGGTTTTTCAAGACAGGGTTTCTCTGCGTTGCCCTGATTGTCTTGGAACTCACTCACTTTGTAAACCTCAAAGCTGGCTGTGAACTCAGATCCACCTGCCTCTGCCTCCCAAATGCTGGGATTAAAGGCATACATAATCACTACCTGGCAGGACTTTGGGTCTTTATGAACTGTGATAGAGGATACATTGTGCTGAGTTGCAGATTCTGACTCAATATTTGTGAGGAGTAAAAATACTAACCTTTGTCTCCAGTTACAAAATCAAGAGACAAAAGTTTGTTAAAATTTGAGACTCTTCTAGAGATAAGGGAAAAAAGTAATAGCTGCCTTTTTTGAGCAGTTTGAACCCATTTTTTATGTTTTTCCACTTGATTCTCAGCTGTGCTGCCATTCCCATTTTACAGATGAGGAAACGGTGTTCAAAGAGGTTTTTTTTTGGGGGGGGGTCACCCAGTTTAGTGCAGAATCACAATTTTTACCAAAAACAGAATAAGTGTTTATTCCAGACCCAATTATGAGGGACTGTTGCTCAGGAACACAGATTCAGGTTACTCTAAACACCTTATTCCAACATGGTAACAGTTTCATGAAGTTTTTATAGTAATAGAACAAAGAGTCATAAAAATCCATCAGGTGCACAGGTTACAGCAAAGTGGGGAAGTTGCTGCTATAGACCTCAGGTGCTTTTTGATAATATTCTTAGCCATTGGATTTGTTGAAATTAGAGTTTGTCTTGCCTGATAATCACAAGGGTACTAGTCCAAACACAGAGGTGGGCAATAAATAGCCATTTAAGGGATAAAATGTAACACAAAATAAAATGGCTTCAGACTAGCAACATTCCACTTCTCCACAATCACAGTTCTAATGAGTCAACAGCCTTGTAGACTATTTAACAGAATTGGGTTTTTTTAAAAATGTTGTCTGTTTGTTTGCTTGTTTTCTAGTAATTTCATTTCGCAGTAGTAAGTAAAAAGAAGGATTTGAATTCAGTTCTGACACCAGAATGCATATTCTTCCTATTGCTTTTATTATTATGTATTCTCAGTTATTTTTCCTCTCATTTATGCTTTTTACATTTCACAGAACTGTTGACTGATGTCTGCAGGGATGTACTTCATGCATAAATATATACTTTCAAACTACTTTTCTCATCCCTCTGAAAGATTTCCTATTCCAGAGACTAGTTTGTTGTAACAAGTGGCTTAATTTTCTTTCTTTTCAGCAGTTCTCTAGTTTATTATCTGATACTTAGTTGTCACTGTGTATTCAGTTAGTAACAATCACAATGACAACAACAACAACAAAAAAAAATGTGTGTGGAGAACTTCCTAGGTTCTACCATCTGTTCTGTAAACCTCAAACACGCTTGCTATTTAACTTTTTCCACAATTTTATAAGATAAAATATTAAGCTGTATTTGTGTTGATTTCTTCATTCTTCAAACATATTTATTGAACTCCTTATATTGTCAATGTGGAAAGCTTATGCTGAAATGTTTTAGATGTCAGTTTATGTTTATTTCTTTATTTCTTTATTTTTTGACTTTTTAAAACAGGATATTTTTATATAGTCCTTGCTGGTCTGGTACTTGATATAGCTTGGTCTAGCCTCAGACTTGTAGCAGTCCTCCTGTTTTAGGCTTCCAAGTGCTGAGATTGACTATAAGTGTGTGCTACCATGCATGCCCACTTTAGCTGTCAATTAAAAAAATGTAAGAGGAAACACAGTTTTCCAAAATTATTTTAGGGAGTTCCTGAGCAAGAATTTAAAGACATCAGCTATAGAGAGCCTCTCATGTACCTGAGCTAGTCAGATTTTCCCTGTATATAAATTACTTTGAAGTAGTTGCTGAAAATAAAATACCCTTTGACAGAAAATAGCACAAATAAATTAGTCTCTGATATCACTGAACTTACATTCTATGAACAAAACATACTAAGCAAAGTTAAGTAATAAGTAATGTGTTAAACAGTGCTCAGTTTTATATTAAACACACTAGAGAGGGAGACCGAATACCTAGGATGAGAAGAGAGGAAGGCTGGTGAAGGGTCTGAAAAGGACCTGGAATAGTAGTGACCTTGAAGCAGATACATGGAAATGGCTTTTGCTAAATGACACTGACCCTCATTTGGTCCCACAGGCATTCAAAAGCAGGGTCAAAGCCTGGCATCTGCCTTCATTCTTAGTGTGGCCAAAGGAGAGAGATACATTATTGTCCTTAACCTTTTTTCTTAAGTCATCTTGATTTTTGAGAAGAGCAAAACCTCAAAGGACAGTCTACTTTGAAGATGAAGACCAGTATTCATGAGGGCTAGGCTGCACTCTCGGGTCTTAACAGATTTCTGGTTTAACAATTTATCAGATTACATGTAGGACCCAAGCTGAGAAAATTAATACTGGACAGGACCACACCTTAGCTAGGATTGCTTAATTAAACCTAAAATTCATTTCAGTACCATGAAGACAGATTTGGGGTCAGTAAACCCTTATTTTTGTTCCTCTTCCCAATGTGGCCACATTGAATAAGTTTCTGTGCTTTTCACTTTCACTTGTCTTCTTAATTGGTGTATTGGAAATGGGTAACCCTAATCCTGCTCTAATAACTCAGTTACAGCTTAGAGCCAGTCATGGGAGCATCTGGGGGCAGTAGGAGTTCAAGTGGAGGGAATGAGTGTAAAGGCCATAGGATGAAACAGATTTGCAAAGGCAGTTGAAAGAATGGCTTGGAGTATAAGAAATAAGGGTAGGCCTGGCACGGTGGTGAGGAGTAAAACGGTCAAGTTACCCAGCAGCCTATTATAAAGATTTTGGATTTTGTGGCCTTGTTCTGCTTAAGCAAGAGAATGAGTCTGATTTATGTTCTTAAGACTTTACTCAGCTTTAATCCTACACATGAGAGATTGAGGCAGGAGGATGGTAAGAAAGATTCTACATCATTAGACTGTATCAAAAACAAAAACAATAGCAAAACAATCAAAAACTCAACCTCACAGAACAAAACAAAACTTGACTCAATTTCTGTAGCAGGAGTGCGAGGATTTTGCCATTTGGCCAATGTGGTGCATAAGATGGCGAAGAACATAGATTTAACATACACTTTAGAGTTAGGTTTAAAATAGCTGAGGGACTTGAGAGATGGCTCAAGATGAGAGGGTGTTCAAATGTTTACTGCTCTTCTGGAAGACCAGAGTTCAGTTCTCAGTGTTGAGTGGCTCAGAACTGCCCATAACTCTAGCTCTAGGGGATCCAACACCCTCTCTGGCTTCTGTGGCACCTGCACCCATGTGGCATACATAGACATGTATTCAGAGACACATAAATTAAAAATAAAATCTTTAAAAACAATAGTAACAACAAAAGACACTTGGTAATTTGAATCTGAGGAACCAAAGATGGATGCCTAGCATGGGAGTAAGTTTCAAGTTGGAAATTAAGTAAAATGCAAAAGGTGGCAAAGATTTTTACTTATGGGAAGGTAATATTAATTTTCATTTCATTTCTTTTTAAAAATGTTTAATATTGCTGGGCGGTGGTGGCGCATGCCTTTAATCCCAGCAATTGGGAGGCAGAGGCAGGTGGATCTTTGTGAGTTCGAGACCAGCTGGTCTACAAAGTGAGTCCAGGACAGCCAGGGCTACCCAGAGAAACCTTGTCTCAAAAAAAAAAAAAAAAAAAAATCTCCCTCAACAAAACCACTCACGAAAACGTTTAATATTATATTTTTAAAATAACATATAATTGGTTTCATTGTGGCATTTTCACATGTACTTTGTTTTTGCTGCTGATTCTTTGCCTCAACCCCCTTCTTCCTGTTGGTTTCCTTCTTTCAGTAACCTCCATTCCATTTTCATGTCACATGTATTCTGTTCCCCCTTCTCATCTCCCCTTCCACTCACAGTTGTATACATCTCCTACATAAACTTTTAAAAAATTGAATTCTGTGATCCACGTATGAGAAGACATACATTGTCTTTCTGAGTCTGTGTTGTTATGATTAATGTAATAATTTCCAGTTCCATTCATTTCCTAGAAAATATCATTATTTTCATTTTTCATTATGGATGAATAAAAGTCTATTGGTATATGCACCACATTTTATGTACAGGAGTATGGATGAAGAGTTATTTATAGGAACATGAGCAACTTCAGAGGCCATTCCACTGAAGAAAATGTCTTATTGTCACCGTTAACTACTGTTGATCTAGGGAGGGATGAGACCTAGAAAACCCTTTCCCTCTCCAAAGTGGAGTGTTGATGAAGCAGTCTTGTACAGATAATCACAACTAAGAGTTTTAATTTTGTCATACCTGGAATACAGCATTCCACAGTATTTCACCCAGCTCCTCTAGTCCTACCTACATCCTTTCAGTCTCCTCTTCCATAATGCTCTGTGAACCTTGGAGTGAATGATAGAGACGTCTCATTGAGGGCTAATCATTCAGCCATCATTCTTAGGCCTTTGATAGTTGTGCATCTCTGTAGTAGCTTGCACACTGTGAACAGCTGCTTCTCTGACCAAGGCTGACAGCAGCATTAGCCTATGAGCATAAGCATAAATATTTATAAAGCAAGTTGATGGGTATATCATGTCCACTTAACAAAATGGCCATGTTGATGCTGTAGCTTCCCCACTAGGGCCCATGACTTCCCTGGCCATGGGCTTTTAGCCAGGTTTCTGTATCAGACATGAATTTCCTTCTGTGGATGAAGTCCAAACAGAAAGGAGTTGATTACCCCTAAAAAAGTTGTGTCATATAAGTGTGCATATAACTGCCTGGAGTTATCACAGGATCCATAGCTGAGTAAAACTGTTAATGACATTTCTCCTGTAGCAGCCTGCATGAAACCTTCTGACACTGTGAAAGTTAGTCAGCATGGAGGAAAATTTAGCTCAGCTTCCACTTGATTTCTCTATGTCCTGCAACCAAAATATGTGGTATCTTCAGTACTATCGTCTTACCATGTAGTCATGGGGAGAAACCAACAGCAATAACCAATAGTCTTATTATTTTGAGAGTCTGGGGCTTCCCTGGCCAATAACTCAAAGGAAAATAGCCCATCTCTGCAACTGGAATTTGCATTTAATAATGTTATGGTTTCTGAGAGTGGATTTATTCTCTCTCTCTCACCCAGAGTCCTCTTTTCAAACTTTAAAACATTTTTATATGTCTAAGCTTTTGTACATTATAGTATATTGGACGTATTTCCTCTCATAACCTCCCTTTTCCCAACTTTCCTCCTCTCATTGGTCCCCTTTGTCCCCTTAGCTTTACTTCTACTTTCAAGTCACACATACGTACACATGCACACACATGTAAGAACCACAAATAAGAGAATATGCTATTTAACGTTTTATCATTGTCTTAATTGGCTTAAATGATTATCTCCAGTTGCTGACATTTTCCTGCAAATGCTATAACTTCATTCTTCTTTTCTGTATGAAAATATTTTTGTTGTGTGTATGTGTATACCATATTTTTCTTTTCCATTCCTTTGTTGTTGAAACCTATGTTGGTTCCATAAATTAGCTGTTGTGAATGGTGTTTCATTAAACATTTACATCTATGTTTGTATCTTTTTTTCCCTTGAGACAGAGTTTCTCTGTGTAGGCCTACCTGTCCATGAACTAACTGTAGACTAGGCTGGTCTCTAACTCAGAGATATACCTGCCTCTGCCGTCCCAAGTGTTGGGATTAAAGACACGGACCACCACACCTCTCCACTGTCACCTGCCTCCTGTATCTTGAGGTGTGTTTGCTTGTCCTCTAGGACCTGTTTTCTCCAGGTCCTAGAGGAAAGCTCCTAGAGTCCAAGAGTGTCAACATTTCAGATTTTGGTTAAGGTCTTTGATTTATTGCCAGTTGATTTTTTGTGTAGGAAAAGAAATATGAATCTAATTTAATTCTTCAACATTTCAGATTTAGGTTAAGGTCTTTGATTTATTGCCAGTTGATTTTTTTGTGTAGGAAAAGAAATATGAATCTAATTTAATTCTTCTTCAGGTGAGTGCCCCATTTCCCGAGGACCATTTCCCTGGTGTATATTTGACAGCTTTGTCAAAAATTAGGTGACTGTATCTGTTTGGTTTCTGAGTCCTGTGTTCTATTCTACTGGTCTACATTTCTGTTTTGTATCAGTACCATGAAGTTTTATCACTATGATTCTGTAATATCTGAGATTAGTTATTGTGATCATTCCAGCACAATACTTAATCTCAGATTTTTTTTTTTAATGCTCAGATTATTTTGGCTATTCAGGATCTTAACCATAATGTTTTTTCCATGTTTGTGAAGAATGCCATTTGAATTCTGGTGGGGATTATGTTAAATTTGTAGACCACTTTTGATGATATTATTATTCTGCAATATTAATTTTGATAATCCTTGAGCATGGGAGATCTTTCCATTATTTAGAGTTTTTATTTTCTTTTTTTAGTGTCTTTAGATTTTCATTATAGAGGTCTTTTCATTTTTTTCCTCTTTATTTTTTATTTCTTCAAGTTACATCTCAATTACAATCCCCTCCCTACTCCCCCCTCCAGTTCCATCCTCCGACCCTCTTCCGCCTCAACCCACCCATCCCCTTCCTTCGTTTTTTTTTTTTTTTTAAGTTTAAGGTATATCTTTTTCTCCCCAACAGCTCCCCCTTTCAGTCCAACAAATGGCTCTTTCTCTTATAATAATAAATACAATACAAAACAACAGAGGTAATTAGGCCACAATTATGAGAGTTATATGGCTTAGCATACATTCCTAATGTCCAGTCCATATGTATTTGGCACCTGACTTTAATGTTCTACTATCTAACCATCTCCATGAGTTTAAAGTTCTATATCTAACTCAGTTTTCATACTAACTTGCATCACAATTTTAAAAACATCTTCTTAGATCCAAAACACTCTCTTGATTCCTAAACTCAAAATTTAATTATGAGACTCTGGCTATCTATTCTTCAACCACCTCAGAGACCTGAGAGGGATAAATATATCTGATTATATAGGAAGTGCAGGGCCAGCAGCTTCCAAAACTAAGAAATGACATACCAGTGGCTGCCTGGACAGGTACCATTTTCTCTCCATACATTCATTACAGCATCGATCTTCAGTCGTTTGGCCCCGTTTCTCTGACAGACATTGATTGTAGAGCAGGAATTATGAAGGACTTGCCTACCCTGTCTTGGCAGAGCTAGGTTGTCGACTTACCTGCTTCCAAGTTTTGTCCTTTTTGGACAGCATTCTGTCTACAATTGGAGCAAGGGGTTTTTCCTGCCAAGAGATAGGCTTGCCACTAATTTAATCATCTCCCACTGGAGATTCTTCGATGCTCATCTTATACTTGGAGTAGAATAGGGGGTGCTGTCAGGAGCTGATATGTCTCAATATCAAAAAAAAAATCTAAAGAGAACATCTTTGAATGCCATATTCTGCAGATCTCTTGAGGTTTATGAAGAGGCCCTATCTATCTCTTATATTAGGATAAGCAAATGTTGCTTGTCTCTTAGCAACTTGATTTCTGGAAAATAACTATAGTAGGCTGTCATAGTACCTAACAAAATGACAGGCTTGCATGGCTATTAGTTTGCATTTCTTAATTGTCTTAAACAGTTTATGACAATTGGTAGCAAAAGGCCAAAACTTCACATTTCATCATTTCTTTTTTCTTTTACCCCCTGACCCTTCCATCCCACTTCTGGAGTGTAGTGTCCTTGTATAACAGTCCCTCATCCCAGTTCAGAAGTCATATGAGGGCCAAGAGCCTCCTCATACAATGGGGGTCTAGGAGGTAGTACCACCAGTGAAAAGTGTCTCATTGCCAGGGAGAGAGAACTAAAAAACCAAACAAACAAATAAGCAGACAAACAGATAAAAAAGAATAAAAAAATTAAAAAAATAAAAAGTCTATGTCCATGTTCCCTTTGGTGTGTTGGTTGTAGTATCGATATCCTCTACTATATAGCTGAAATCCTACTATAAGTGAATAGATGCCATGTGCATCCTTCTGAGTCTGGGTTAGCTCACTCAGGATGAGCTTCTCTAGTTCCATCCATTTGGCTGCAAATTGCATAGTTTCATTGTTTCTGATAGCTGAGTAATATTTCATTGTGTAGATGCACTGCAGTTTTAACCCATTCTTCGGTTGAGGGACATCTGGGTTGTTTCCAGTTTCTAGCTATTACAAATAAGGCTGCTATGAACATAGATGAGGAAACTTCCTTATGATTCCGTGAGGAGACATTTGGGTGTATACCCAGAAGTGGTACTATTCCAAGTTTTCTAAGATACTGCCATATTGGAGGTCTTTTCATTTTTTGGTTTGGTTTATTCCCAAGATTTTGTTTTGTTTTTAAGGTATTGTGAATGGGATATTTTTCCTAATTTGCTTGTGGGAAGTTTGTTGATACATAGAAAAAATTTTTGATTTTTTAAAAATCCTATTTGCTGAAAGTATTTATTCTGAAAATTTCCTTGTAGAGTTTTAGGGTCTTTTAAGTTATATCACCTACACATAGGAATAATGTGACTTTTCCTTTCCTATTTGTATCCTTCCTCCCCTTTTTCCTTTTCATGTCTTTGAACCAACCTTGAATCCCTGGGATGAAACCAACTTCATGATATGTGATGATCTTAGTGTTTTCTTGAATTTGATTCTCGAGTATTTTTTGACAACTTTTGCATTGCTAGTCTTTTATAGTTGTTATTTTGTCCTTAGTTTTGATATCAGGCTAATTCTGGGTTCAAAAGGCAAAGCATAAAGGTATTAAAAAAAAAAAGAATGAGATGTTAGAGCAGCCTCTTTCTGGATCCCCAAAATTGGAGACTGCCACTCTCTGCCTGGGGTAGGGAGGATAAGTTGAGCCTGAGGACTTTTGTTTGTCAGATGATTTATGCTGGTGCTGAGCCTGAACAGGACAAGAGTCTCAGTCAGCCTTCACTTTTGTAGCTTCCTTTTGTGTTTAAACGGCTTCTACTGTCCATAGTTAGCTCTGTAGTTTATGGGCTGGCCATACTCCTATAGACTTCCCAGACTCTGTCCCCTAGGGTGGCTATTATTTTTCTGGGGTAGATTGAAGGATGTATGTCTTCCAAGTGTGCTGGGGAAAAGAGGGTAAAAACAGTCTTGAGATTTGTACACGACCTGTCCTTTTGCTTTCAAAACCTACAAAGTATTAATTGCCCCACTGTAGGTGCCAAGAAGTCCTTTGGTGTTTCAGAGTACTTGCCTCTCCAGCAATGAATGGTATTGGTGGCTCTAGAGATCTGATCTGCCTGCCAACCTCAGTCTCAGGAATACCAGACCTCACTTCAGAATTAGTCTCACTTGATGATGCCTGCTGGAACGCAGGGCTTCTTTTCCCAGTGGACTTCATTTTATTGAGCTTCCTGCCCCTGCATGCCAGCACTTCTTAGTGTCCAGTTCTCTTTTCTATACAACTGCTTTCAGGGCAGTCTCTCTCTCACCCAGGGCTTTGGTAGTGCTGGCTCTCTGAATTGTAACTGTTTCCTTTCTCAGGCCTCCAGGGTAGGTCGGTTTGAACCAGTATCTTTTCTCCACTACATGGAGCATAGGCACTGCCCTGGGATTGCTCTCCATTACTGGCTATCTGCCAGAGGAATCACTGTCTCACTAAAGCTTGCAATTTAGCTGTGGGCTTGTCAGATGGCTAGGACTGCTGCTCTCATTTTATCAACCTCACTGGTTTATATCCTCAGTGAGGCTTCTGCTTTCCCTCCTCCCACTACGGGAGCTTTGTCTTTGGACTGGAGTTGTGTTTGGCTCCACTTATTTTCTATGCACTTTCCAGCTCCTCTTATCACTAAGTTTGAATTTTTGAGGTTCTTCTCTTTGAAATAGAATTTTGGGCTGGAGAGAGCTCAATGGTTAAGAGCACTGTTTGCTGGAGTTCAGTTCCCAGCAACCACATGGTGGTTCATAACCATCTCTATAGTGGAATCTGATGCCATCTTCCAGCATGAAGGGGTACACTTAGGTAGAGCTCTCATATATGTAAAATAAATAAATTTTTTTAAATAGTATTTTTTTTCTTCTTTAACTCTAGTCCTTCATAGGGTCATAGGGAGGTACATTCTAGATTGCCATCTTACCTGGTAGTTCTTTCCTGATTTGAAAACATTTACAGTGAGTTTTAAATGCCAGTGGATATATATAGGACAACATTAAAAGCAAAAGGAAACAGCTCTGTACACTACAAGCTGCACATTTGTAGCATCTTATCTGGTCATCTTCTCGTTTAAAGATAGAAAAATAGAAACCAAGATACTAAACTACTTTCCTAAGTTCACACAGCAGTGAGTAGCAGCTAGGAGTAGTACTTTCTCAGTGCAATGCATGTTACACTAGGAAAGTTAAACTTTTTGGGGATCTAAGAGAAGCCACTATCACTTTTCCTAGAAGAGTATGTGTCTACTTGTTTTGAGGATTTTAGGCCACTTGAAATCTATATAGGAACACTGGGTAAAGATCGTCTCATTCCTGCTGGTTCATATATTTACTGCATTAAAAAAATAGGCCCTAGTATTTAAATTTAGGCAAACTAATGGGGAAGGCATTAGAAGTAGGAGCCCTGGGCTTTCCTTTTTACATCTATCCTTCTCTGTCCCTCTGTCTTATTGCTGTTGGTTTTTAAAAATCTTAAATATGCCACTAGTAATACATTGAACTAAATCTAAAATCTTTCTAATATCGTGCTTAATACCAGTCACAGAAATAATTGTTTTTCTTTTTATTTTATGTGTATTTATGGCTCACAGAAAATACATACAGCATGAACTATTTTGCAAATTTAAAAGAAATCTCATAGTATATCTGTCATAAATCAATATTTATACAGATCTACTTTATTTTCTTTGTTATGTTGTACTCCATAGTTCTTTAATTCCATAGTTTGCTTACCCATTCACTATTGAATGCCTAGGATATCGAGCTTTTCACTGTTGAAAATATTACAAGTATTTTTTGTGCATGCCTCTTTGACATCTGTCCTTCCTCAAGAAGATGGTTTGTACGTGATAAACATGTGGTTTTAGATGAGCATTTCCACGTTATACTTGCAAAAGCAAGTGACATATGGAATTTCCCCAAAGCCTCTTTGTACTGGCTACCATCAGATTAAAACAACCTTTCATCCAGATGGGTAACAAATAACACCTAGTTATGAGTAACTCTGAACATCTTTTGTGTCTTCTGATGTATTCGTCAGTCATTTCACATTTTCTGTTCATATCCTTTGTTCAGATTTTTGTGGGCTTACTTGGCTTTTTCATAGTGATTTATAGAAATTTCTTTAACATTTTTCATATATTGTTGACATTCATGTCTTCTGTTGTACATTTTATAAATCTTCATTTCCATCTTTCTGTTCCTGGTTTTGCTCCTGATTGGTTCTGTGATTTGAGAGGCATGATTTAATTTCTACAACACCATTTTTATATACTGTAAAGTGTGAATAAATTATCTCTGGTTATTTTACTGTGAACTGCTAGTGAAGTGTGTTTAAGCCCTTTGGGTCCTCTTTTGATTCCTACCAGCTATTTTTTTCTTTTAGCTGCACCATTAGAATACAACACCTTTAAGAAAAAGAGCATATGAAAGTGCTTTGGAGCTTTGCCTGAGAGGTGGGAGTCATTTTGTCCTTTAGTTTGACTGTGACTTACCCCTAGGAACTAGCTTTCCTGAAGAGTGATGAGATTCTGAGTTATAGGTGTCACAGCACAGCTCTTGTTTATTTTGCACTCTCTTGGTAGAGGAAAGAAGGGTATAAACAAGATTTGCTCATACTAACCTGTGTCCTGGAATGCATTGTGGGATGTAGGTAACATGTAAGGAAAATCGCTCCAAGATGACATAGTCGAATCTCTTTATGAGACTAGATATTTACAACGTAAGAATTTCCTGCCCTTGTGTCCTCATCCAGTTCTCAGAACAAAAGATTCAGAGGAAACTGTTCTCTATAAACAGTGTGTGTGCATGTGTATGTATAAAAATCAGTTCTGGTTGTCTTTTGATTAAAGACTGCCCTCAACAAACAATTAACAGAAGCATGATAAAACTCTACGAATTGGGGTACTTATTCTCAGAATCACTCTTAGACCCAGACAGCCTCCTGCCCTCTGCCCTGCATCTTGGAAGCTCCTTACTTTGACCATACCTGTTCCCTTAGAGACTGCTTTCCAAAAACCCTGGCAAAGTATCTTGAGTTCAACACCAGGGTGTTTACAGCCTGTCATTGTGACAGTGGAGCAGGCCAATGAATTGTACCCATGTATGTATCTATCCCTAAGTCACAGAGAAGATATTTGCAGAACTTGCATACTCGGTTGAAAACATATGCCTAAGGCTCCTAGATTCAGGGAAGGAGTGCCATATGGGGAAGACAGGGGCTGTGGGTGGGATGAACTAGTACCAGGATCTCCCTTTTGTAGTCTTGCATTAATTCTAAAACTTGTTAGAGACAGATTTGGCCTAAAGAGACTTTCATTTTTATTGGAGGGTGGTATTAGGAGAGCTTTTCTTCATACTCGTTTTGAGGCTGAACATAGCAGGCTCAATATTAAGCCCAATTAATGTTTGAGGATAACTCTGAGTTGGTTGGAGAGGTAGAATGTATGATTTCCGGAAGGGAGGCTTTCTCAGGTGCTGTTCTATGTCTCTCCTGGGTTGGTGATGCTTTTGATACTTTGTGAACAGGAGGAAGGATTCTGCAGGCAAAATGCATTTTTTAGGAAAAGGCAAAGGGTTTCCTCTTCTCTCTACACTAGCAAGGCACAGCTGCCTTCAGTCTATCTGCTGCTTAGGGATTCCTTCTTCATTCTTTGTTTTCTGAAGGCAGTTAAGACATAGTTTGGTGCATTCCTTTCTGTTTTCTATAGCGGGGGTGGGGGTGTCATAATCCATCAGGACACTTGCTGAGTAGCTTAAAATGAGTGCTGGCAGCTGAAATGGGGGAAGCTGGGGGTTGGGGAGAGCTTTCCAGAGACAAGTGACCTGCTTCTTCAGCCAATGAGAATAGCTTAGAGGAATGATATCACCAGACAAGCTTTTTTTTGTTGTTTTATCTTGTAAAAAGCAGGATTATGTCTGGCCACTTAACCCTTTTTTAGGAACTAAGGTTTCACCCTCCCTGGTATGTACTTCTAGATTCCTGTTCCCAACTGTCAGATGCAAGACCATAGAGATTAAAGGCTTAAAGGAGTGGGGAAATAGAAATTACCAAACGTTAGAACCACAGCAAGGATGGAAATATGATCTGAGTTTTGTTCAGAGAGCACATCTAAAGCAAATGTTAGGCATGGTCACATGATACTAGACCTTTTTACTTATAATCTTGGGAGGGGAAGGAGGTTAGTGAGAGAAGACAGCTGATTTTGAGTAAGTGATTTTTGTACTATTTGTTTATTCTTATACTTCTTAATAGACCCGTCTCCCATAAAAATGACTATCATTGAGCTTTATGCTTGTTTCCTTACTGGTAAAATAAGTAGTCCTGTCCTATCTCATAGAATTTCTCAGATAGAAAAATAAATTAGTTCTTGTGACTTTAGATTTTGCTCCATGCATAAATTATAACAAGAGCATTTTTTCTTGAGATATCATATTCAGTTATTTATTTCAGTGGACATACTATACCTTTGTTTTTAACACCACCTTGTATGTATTAAAATTTTTAGAGAGGTAGAATATTTGTAGGCATGAATGCCACATGTGTGAAGGTCAGAGAACAAATTTGTGAGACCAGTTCTTTCCTTCCACCTTTGTGTGGGTTCCAGAAATTGAACTCAGGTCATCAGGCTTGAAGCCATTGGAGTGGCAGGATCCTTACCTGCTGACCCATTATTCTGGCCTAGTAAAGCACCACCTTCTTGTTGCAGGGTGTAAGAGATAGAGACATTACAAAATAGTTCTAACCTCTGAGGAACTCAAAACATCACCAAGAAAACAGACAAAAATAGTAACCAAATGCATGTTTCATTCTTTTTAGCCAGTGCTAGGTCCTGTTTTAACTATCCTGACATACATGAACACAATTATCTCTTTCAGCTGTATGCAACATGTACTATATGGCTAGCCTTGTGTGGGTTCCAGAAATTGAGCTCAGGTTATCAGGCTTGAAGCCATTGGAGTGGCAGGACCCTTACCTGCTGACCCATTATTTTATAGACAAAGAAGTAGAGATGCGGGAGCTAAGATGACTTGCCTAATGTCATATAGCTGGTGATAGATTTGACATTTGAAACCAAACAGTAAAGGTCTACTGTGCTGACCTCTACCGTGGTCACTATTAGCCACATGTAACATGAAGTTTGTCTAGTCCAGATTGAACTGGGTCGTATGAATAAGAATTAGATTTCTTTTTTGGGTTTTTTTTTTGGGGGGTGGTGGCAGAATTGAGACAAGGTCTCTCTCTGTGTAGTCCTGGCAATCCTAGACTCCCTCTGTAGACCAGGCTGGCCTCAAACTCACAGAGATCCACCTGCCTCTGCCTCTCAAGTGCTGGGATTAAAGGTGTGCGCCACCATGCCTGCCCCAAGAACTAGATTTCAAAGACCTAGTTGGTGATGGGTAGGAAGCAAAGACTTTCTCTCTCTCTCTCTCTCTCCCCCCCCTTCTCAGCCCCCATCATGTGTGTGTGTGTGTGTGTGTGTGTGTGTGTGTGTGTGTGTGTGTGTTAGAAGAGATAATTTAATAAGAAAGAAAGGATTTCCAAGAGAAGAAGTGGGCCAGAGCAGACAAAAGTCAGAGGTTTAATAGGTAAGACCTCACATTGAAATTATAGATTGCTGCTACTTTAGACATACTGAATTAAGCAAAATGTATTAAAAGTGATCTTACTTTCTTAATTATAGCTACACTAAAATTTAAGATTACATAGAGGCTTGCCTCTGTGGGAGTTCACATTACATTTTTGTTGGATTGTACTATAAATAACAGGCAGGTGTTATTTTGAAACACTTATGTGTGCTGTATACTCTAATATTTCTACAAACCTTTCAGTTAAGCCTCATTTTACCCATATTTACTCATAATACTCTTAGATATTATTCCTGTTTTTTAGGAAAGAGAGATTTTGAGAAATTCAGTGATTTGTCCTAGAGTAGTCAATTAGTTAGTGACAAACAACTTCAAAACCATGTGTCTGACTTAAAAAACTTATGTTCTTAACTAGCATATGGTGATTCTATTTGAATTTAATCCTCAGCTATTTCATTTTTATAAGTATATATAATATGCATACTTCTGTATCTGAAACATAAAGCTTCAAAATAAAAATCAGTAGTCATAAGATAGAAATCTCTTTTGCAGGGCCTTGAACACAGGTGCAGTTGGGTCTGAGATGAAATCATCCTGTGCAAATTGTGTTTATTTAATTTTCCCTCCCCCTGCCTCATCCCTCCCATCCTCCCTTCCTTCCTTTCCTAGCCTGACTGGTTTGGAACTCACTCTGTAGAGTAGGCTGGTTTCATACTCACAGAGATTCTTCTTCTGCCTCAGCCTCCTGAGTACTGGGATTAAAGGGAAGTGTTATCACACCCAGTCACAAATTGTGCTTAATTTTCATTTCAGTCATTTGTTGACCTTCCTTGTCCATAGGGAAGGGGGCAGCATTCCTTCCTTAGTTGTTTGTCCTCCTGTCTGATAGGAGGACAAATTTGCTTTTCTGTTTTACTGTCCTCTCTGTCCCCTGAGATAAAACATATGTTTGTGTTTGAGAAAAAAATGATGTTCTACCTAGTGACTCTTGACTCTTTTTTCCTCCTAGAGCAAAGATTCAGGCGGACTGAAGGCGGCTATGATAGAGTTGGTGGAAAGGTTAAAGTTCAAGAGCTCAGATCCTAAAGTAAGTATTATTTTGGAATTAACTAGGTATTGGTACCTCAGGCGTTTATTCTCCTTGATCTGAGTCCAGAGAGTGTTAATGATTCTGTACTTTCTATTTAGATCCAATTAAGCCTCTCCATCAAAAACAGTGTTCTAATATGCCTGGAGAAAAATAATGTTTCCCCTTCTCCATTTTATGATTTATAACACATAATCATTAATAGTTTTTTTCCTGAATTGTAGAAAAGTGCATTTTCAATCTTTCCTTATCAGACTTTTGAGACTTCTGTTCTCTGTGTCCATTAGATCTAGCTGAAGGCATCTGAGATACTGATTAGCATACCCAGCCACTTGGTGCACAGTACTAATATGCCTTGTCTTCCCTGGCTTACAGGAGGCAGCTACCCCTGAGCATCTCTTTGTCCTCAGTACCTAGCGTCTGGTCTAGGAAATGATTTGAGCATCCCAGATTCTTTGCAAGATTTGGGGAGCTGGAGGATTGATATTCTTGGAGATGTCAAACCAGAACAGGGGTGAGGGTGGAGGTGGTGGCTGGGAGCTGAGTGTGCAGGAGGGATGATGACTAATAGATCCCTTCTCCTTCCTGAGACATTTTGACTGTAATACTACCTGGTATTGGGACCAGCTGTCTCTGTAGGAAACTCAGAGCCTCTCACAGTTAAGTAGGGAAAGGAACATGCTTTTATTTTTATGTCCCTCCTTTTTCTTTTTTTTGTTTTTCTCACAAATTCTTTATCAAATAGGAACCTGAGAAGCCAGGTCCTGCACTAAGGATCTTACATAGTTGTGATAAAACATATGAGAAAATTTTAACCATATAAAATGTGTATTTCAGTGGTATTAAGTTCATTTACAGTGCTATGCAGCCACCATCACTGTCCATTTCTGGTATGATTTCATTGTTCCAAACTAAGACTGTCCCTATTACACACAAGTCCTCATTCTTCCTCCCTTTCCATATTTTTGATTGCTTCAAACACCTGTGAAGTAGGTCTCTATCCCAGCCTAATTTATTTTATTTAAGGACAGTGAGGCTTAAAGAAGTAGAACTATTTACTCCAAATCTGGTCTGTTGTGGAGGCAAGAGTCAGATGACTCTAATGCCTTTACTCTTGTCTTCAGCTCACACTACAAACCAGGCATCAGCTCTCATCTTTGTACTCTGTAATCATGTTTTCTAAGCTGAAGTACCAATGAAGCAGAGCCTTTGAGAGCAATGGGCTCTTTAAAGGTAACTGCAGCAATCAATAGTTTGCTTTTTCATATGACACTGAGAATAAGACATTAGTGCTATCTGCTGTCTTTTTGAATAAGTAAGGTTGTAGTAGTAGTAGTGAGCATCTAGACAGAAAAAAAGTTGTGTAACTTTAACAACTCTCCTACCTAGAATAGGAGGACTCCAGCTATATGTAATTTTTCCATTGATGAAGCTGAACCAGTTAAGTACTAAAGGTAACTGAAAACACTTTGAGAAGTTTCTTTGGTTTTGTGGGTAATAGCTGTGCTGTAGGAAACCAATTATGTTTTCTGTCTTTGCCATATCTGTGTGTTTGTGATTAGCAAAACAGTGAAGAGGGATTGATGTTACAGGTAAAAAGTTTTGGTCTCCGTTATAAATACAGACAGTACTTCTTTTAGAAACTTGCCAGACACAAGAAGAATCCACCAAATGGGTGCCCTAATGCAGTAGTTCTCAACCTGTGGGATGCAACCTCTTTGGGGATCAAGTGACCCTTCCACTGGGATTGCATATCAAATATCCTGTATATCAGATATCTACATTATTATTCATAACAGTAGCCAAATTACAGCTGTGGAGTAGCAACAAAAATAATTTTATGGTTAGAGTCATCACAACATGTGGAACTACATGTAAAAGATGGCAGCATTAGGAAGGTTGAGAAGCACTGCCCTAGTAAGGTAAAAGATGATTGTAAGTGTTTAAAAAAAAATAATGTTTATTGTGCAAAAATAAGATTGTATTGGATTACATCGGTATTGATCTTTGTATATTGATACAAAATTAAGATTATGTTTGGCCACAATGATATTGACCCTTGTATATGGACGTAATTATTAAGATTGTATTGGGCTACATAGGCATTGATCTTTGTATATTGATACATAATTAAGAGTATATTTAACCACAATTGAATAGATCTTTGTATATTGATACAAATTTAAAGGTAACGCTTCCTAATGGTATCATACCTAGAGATACTTAAAAATAAAATGTGAAGCTCTGACCTCTTGATACCAACCGTCTAAAACGGTCTAGGATAGTTAAGTAAAACAAACTCCTAGTCATGCAAACATGTCACTTTGTTAGCTACTATGACAGTCTATCACAGATATTCTCTAAACTACCCAGTAATCAAGTTGCTAAGAGACAAGCAACATTTGCTTATCTAAATACAAGAGATGGATAGGGCATCTTCAAACACCCCAAGAGATCTGCAGAATATGGCATTCAAAGATGTTATCTTAAATCAAGATTTTTTTTTTGATATCGAGACATATCAGCGCCTGACAGCACCCCCTATTCTACTCCAAGTAGAAGATAAGCATCGAAGAACCTCCACTGTAAGATGGTTGAATTAGTGGCAAGCCT
>CAJQZJ010033157.1:2504515-2517015 GCA_907164525.1 Lophiomys imhausi
GCTAGAGTCTCATAGTTAAATTTTGAGTTGTTTAGGAATCAAGAGGGTGTTATAGATCTAAGAAGATTCTCTTAAAAGTGTGTTGCAAGTTAGTATGAATGTTGAGTCAGATATAGACCTTTAAACTCATGGAGATGGTTAGATAGTAGAATGTTAAAGTCAGGGGCCAAATATGTATAAACTGGACATTGGGAAGGTATACTGGGCCATTTAACTCTCATAAATGTGGCATATTTATATCTGTTGTTTTGTATAATACTTACTGTTATAAGAGAAGGAACCATCTGTTGGACTGAAAGGGGAAACTTCTGGGGGGAAGAGGGTGGAAGAGCGGGATTGGAAGGGGGAATAGGGAGGAGTTTGTGACTGAGATGTAACTTGAAGAAAAAAAAATAAAGTATTTAAATAAAAAAAAATAATGGTGCATTCTGTGCTGTCAAAATGATCCAATCCTCACCAAATTAAGTTATATAAAGGCAGATTTATTGGATACGAGAGGGAGGGAGAAACAGCATGCACATATAGAGATGGATGATAGATAGCGAGATAGAGATAGATAGATAGATGAGGGTTCAGAATGTGGGAGGTGAAGAAGGGGAGAGCTAGGAAAAGAGGGGGAGAGCTAGGAAAAGAGGCAGAGAGCACGAGCCCGCAAAATTTCTGGATTATATAGGAAAAGGCTTCTGGGTTCAGGGCATGCCCTGTAACAGGTAGAAACTGAGGCATGCTGGGAGAATATGAAGATCAGGTCCAGACCTAACTTCCCAGACTTTTGTTGATAATAAATGAATAAGGGGTGAAGTATCACCTGGCTACTTCCTGCTGACATCGTAGGCATCAGAATTGGGGGTGTGAGGGAAGCAAAAGCTGGAATGTTGGTCAGGTCCAGGAAGAACAGGCTGTTTTACTTGCTATCCAGGTTCTACATGATCATCTAGAGATGTGAGGGCCACAGTTGGAGCAGTTTGTAGTCTTTAATTGATTGGAAATGTACTGAAACAGATACATATTAGGGGCTGGAGGTAAAGTTAAGTAGCTTAGAGAGAAAAAAAGTTTTAGGCACATGGTCTTGGCTGTTGGGGTGGCCCCAAAACCAAGGAGGAAGAAAAGGGTCCCCACCACCCAGGGAGAGGCAGATAGGGAAGCAGGGTGTACTTACATGAAGAAGAAATAATCTGAAGCATCCCTCATTCCTTTCATAAACCTTCAATCACTTGTCATCCTCCAACCTTACTAACTTGCATAAATTTCAAACCCTTTTCTTTCCATCTAGCAGAGACATGAGTAGTTATTATTGAGAACACTCATAAATAAAGGAACACCTGCTTATATCTTAATATGAAACCTGTTAGCAAGTAAAATCTGTCTGCCAACTGTCAATTCCATCAGCGATCTGAGGAGGATAAATTACCACAGGAATTACTATCGTATACTATGACAGAGGCTAACCCATTACTCAGACAGACTTCCCACTAAGCTCCTGTGATGTCCATAGCTTCCTTGTGAGACAAGTCCCAGGGCAGTGTCAATCTTCCCTGTCAGGCCTGGCCACTCTGAGAGGCCTTCCTGTAGAGGAGGAGCTTGGGAGGCTGACCTTATTTTGTCAGGCAAAACAGGGCAATCAGCTTTTCCAGGTGTCCTGTTTGTCCACCGTAGCAGCAGATGAGGCAGAGCAGTTTCACCCAATGGTCCTTTGTTGTTGTGTCAATATCTTCTAGGAGGCCATGGAATTGCCACTAGAAGCTGGGGTCTCTGTCATTGTAAGCTTTTTAATTAAACATTTAAATGTTTAATTAAATGTTATATTGTACATATCTCTTGACAGGCCTGAGGGCTAGCATATTTGTGTTAACTAATCTTTGTTTTTTTTATCTGCTCTAAATTGTACCTTGAATATTGCTAAGTGGAATTTTAAATTATCCTTAACAGTTTGCATTAATCAGTATCTTTAGTAATTATTAAAATAAAGTACCTTTTTCGTATGGCTTAGTTCATCCAAACTGCTGAAGCTTATGATGCAGGGAAGTTAGATTTGACTATGCACAATGTATTGAATGGAGCTGGAAGCCCTAAACAAATATTGCGAAGGGGTATGTCTTTCCCACAACAAAGATGACTGCCAGTCATGTGACTGCCCTCACTCTGGATGGAAGCAAGCCTCAATTGGGTCCCCACAATCCATAAAATGGTAATGGTGGTGACAGCAGTGGCTGTGTGCCACTAGCAACAATGGAACATTTAAAAGAGCCAGTGCAGATGTTGCTAAAGAGGCAGGAACAGGCTGCAGCTTGAGTGAGCCATGGCAAAGGGAAGGTAAAGGAGGGGTAGTAGTGCACATTATCTAAAACACCTGGTTTTAAAATAAGAATTTAGCGGCAGTTAACCTCGGGTCAGTTTTAGACCCGGAAGCACCCGTCTTTCCAGCCTTTGCGAGAACCCCAGGAACATGAAGAATCATCCCAGCTTCATGACCTGGGATCAGATGGGGAGGATGGTTCTTGATAAAATGTCTTTTATCAAAAAACTCCTCTAGAACAGAGGCCTGGTCTTTGTTCGGGATGGACTGATTTTTGCATAGCCAGGGACGACTTGGAAAAATCTGTCCAAAGGGGTCCCAGATTAGCAGCAGACAGGGACAGGTAACTCACATGTCCAAAGTTGGGTCAGTGGCTGGGAGTGCCCCCACTTGTGTCTGGACCAGGGCGGGCACGACCTCCCCCAAGTCACATCTGAAGATGTTTTAAAAATTAATGGTGCATTCTGCACTGTCGAAATGATGCAATCCATGCCAAATTAAGTTATAAAGGCATGCTTATTGGCTACAAGAGGAAAGGAGAAATAGTGTGCATTCAGAGATAGAGAGGGAAAGAAAGGCAGAGAGCACAAGCCCCCAAAATGTCTGGATTATATAGGAAAAGACTTCTGTGGTCAGAGCATGCCCTGTAGCAGGTAGAAACTGAGGCGTGCTGAGAGAACATGGACATCAGGTCCAGACCTAACAGTAAGGGCCTGACTTGATCTTAGGTATGGGTGCACACATTGTCCCCCCTTTTTCCTTCAAGCCCCATTTTAGTCTACTGCATGGCTTTGCTTGAGTGTACATGGAGCTGGCTTGAGAAAGGGTGAATGTGAGGGGTGACTGCCAGATCAGTAAGAAGGGAGGAAAACAGACCACTTTTAATATAAACTTTTTGTTAAAAAAAAGTTCCCAGAAATCAGTTGTTGTCTTCCAAAAGTAACCTTAAGTTTTCTGTCTGTCCTGTTAACCTGCACTACCCTATTACCCCCTTTTTGGATTAATCTATTTAAGAAGGACAAACTAGCTCAGGCTTTATGACTTGGCATTTTGGGACATGGTTGCTTTACATATAGTGATTGAATCATAGGGGACTAAACACTCACTGTCTCTGCCTCACTTATTCTAGAACTCCTAAAGCACCACAAAGCTTGGTTAGTCCAGAGGATAAGTCTACTGAAGACTGGTTGCATCCAAAAAAATCCTATCTGTCTGTCTGTCTATCTGTCTATCTATATTGTATATGGGGTTCTGTCTGCATGTTGTCTGTGAACTCCATGTACAGTGTGCTTATGGAGGAACTGGGGTTACAGGTGCTTTGTGAGCTACCATGTGGGTGCTGGCAATCAAAACTCATGTCCTCTGGAAGAGCAGCCAGTGAGTGCTCTTAGTAGCTGAGCCATCTCTTCAGCCTCTGAGTTCATTTTAACTGTGTGTTTTGTTTGCTAAAGAGCAATGGAAGATACCTTGATGAACTGTTTTCTATAATTATAAAATATATGCTTATAGCAAAAAGGTACAGATATTTATAAAGAAAAGCTGGAATGAATTCCTCTCAAATTAGTTACAGCTGTTGACAGTTTAGTATGTGACCTAGATATTTTTTGGATTTTAATTTTTTTGCAAAAATTGTACTTGTGCTTATGGTTTTATGTTGCTTTTTCATTATGCAGAATATTCTAGACATTCTGTGTTGACAAATAGAGTATTACTTATTACTTTTATATGATTCAGATCTGAGAATGCTTTAAATGTCAACTTTACATAGTCTAGTGTCTCCTGGGAGGAAAAGTCTCTATTAGGGAATTGGACCAAATTGGCCTGTGAGCCTGTTTGTGGGGCATTGTCTTAATTGCTAATTGATGCTGAAGGGCCCAGCCCACTTGTGGGTACCACCTTACCTAGGCAGGTGGTCCTGTGTAAGAAGGCTAGCTAAGAATGAACCTATGAGGAAGTCAGTAAGCAGGAGTCCTCCATGGTCTCTGCTTCAAGTTCTTGCTTGAGTTCCTGCCCTGGCTTCCCTCATGTATGCATGAGGACTGATATGCAAATATAAACCTATCATAGCAAGAGAAAAGGAAACCAGAACACTTCATTTTATTCAAAGCATGTCAGACACTTTCTTCTTTATCAACTGTTTTTAATTTTTTTTTTTTTTTTTTTGGTTTTTCGAGACAGGGTTTCTCTGTTTAACAGCTCTGGCTGTCCTGGACTCGCTTTGTAGACCAGGCTGGCCTTGAACTCGCAAAGATCCGCCTGCCTCTGCCTCCCAAGTGCTGGGATTAAAGGCGTGCGCCACCACCGCCCGGCTCTGTTTTTAAATTTTATTGTTCATAAAAATTACCCCAAGGATTTATTAAAGTATGGAGTTCTGGACCTACCCCCAGGGTTTTGATTCAGTTGATATGGGCTGACAGAGCCTCAGACTGTGAGAATCATGGTGCTAAATTTTGAGCTGTTTTCCTTTTGCTTTTTTGTTGTTGTTGTTCATTTGTTTTGTTTTTCTGCTTTTTTCAACCAGAAGGGCATATAAATAAGACTTTCAAAATCGAAAAAGAAAATGAAATGTATAAAAATCTAGGCTTAGGAAATGAGTTGGGCAGAAGTAATAAAGAAATAGGGATGGAAAGGGAGATAGAAAGTCAGTGTGGTCTGCTTAAGAAGACAGGTTAATTTCATAGCCTTATTTCTAACAGAGAAATAGCCAAGTCAGGAAGAAGGAAAGGGCTTCAAGAAGGAGTGTGAACAGAGGTGTTGAGTCAGAACAGGAAGGTAATTAAAGACTGTGCAGTGGTTCTAAGAATAGTCTGGGTTCTAAAACTAGAGGAACTATAGGAAACATCCCATGCCAGTAGCAGTGACCTTGAGAATAGGAATCAGAGCCAGTGATTAGTAAGAAATGATGCAAGGCTGGAGGAAGCTATGTATGTGTGTATTGCTTTGGTGGACCTTGTTTTAAAGGTTACATGCCTCCAAGTATCTAGCATCTCTTATATTGTGCATAAAGATTGCTTTTAATAACAACTTTTAATTTGTAAAAAACATAGATATTGGGAAGTTGCCTTTTAAATAATAAACTGTCCAGATATCTTTGATACTCAGTTTGCAAAAATTTCTTTTCTAGCCAAACTTTCAGAAACATTCTGCACAAAGCAGGGTTTGTTTGCATATAGATTTCTTATATTTCTGCTCAGCTTTAGTGAAATAAGAGATGTCCATCTGAGAGTGATGCCTTAGGCTTGTTATCTCAGTAGTTATGTGTAACAAAATGGCTTTTGTTATTTTTGTTTTATTATTCACTCTAATTATTTTACTTTACTTAGTACCTCTACCTTCCTTCCAACCCCTCAGCATTAGGTGGGAGAGAAAGGTTAAAGGGAAAAAGGACAGAGTTTTCTATGAGGTACTTCCTGTTGATTAGGGGGTTCTTTGGAGATAATGCCAATCTCAGTAGTCACAATATGCAGAAGTCCAGCAAACCAGGAAACAGCAGCAGGAAGAACCAGCAGCAGTTTAGGGGAGCACCAGCAGCAGGGAGAGCAGCAACCTCTTTCTTCTTTGTAGCGCTTCCTCTCTCCCTAGGCCTCCAGCTTTTTATTCCTCTCTCAAGTCCTTAGAGTTTAACTTACTCAGCTGGCTAAACCACACCCCTGCTAGCTTGCAAGACACAGTTAATATTATACACCTGTAGTCTTAACTAAAGCAGCCTCATACCTGGGATTTAACAAAAATCTGTTAAAAAAAAAAAAAAGTTTTTTCCCCAGTTTTTTCAGACAGGGTTTCTCTGTGTAGTCCTAGGTGTCCTAGAGCTCACTCAGTAGACCAGGCTGGCCTTGAACTCACAGAGATCCACCTGCCTCTGCCTTCTGAGTGCTAGGATTAAAGGCGTGCACTAGCACACCTGGCCATTGGAGACAGTTTTCAAACTGTCATGTGGGTGCTGGGATTTAAACCTGGATCCTTAGGAAGAACAGTCAGTGCTCTTAACTGCTGAGCCATCTCTCCAGCCCTAAAAAAAGTTTTTAAATGTATTTTTATGTGTGTTTGTCTGTTTACCACTTGTGTACCTGGTGCCCACAGAGATCAAAAAATGGTGTCAGATTCCTCGAGACTAGGCTGTTGTGATCAGCTATTGGGAGTTGAATCCTCTGGAAAAGCAGCCAGTGCCATTAGTCCTCTCTCCAGCCCTTGTACTAATTTTTTCAAGAAGTTAGTTTCAAAGATGGAAGCACCTGGAAAGTCTTTCAAAGTAGTTTGCATTCTTCTGTCTGAATGAAATGGAGCAAACATGGGATTTGGCCATACCAGTCATGTCTAAGCATAGCCACTTCTTCCTTTTTTCTTCTAGAGATACTCTTACTAAAGAATGAGGCCAAAAATCTGTCTAGCAGCATGAAAGTTGTTAGGTAAATCTAAGGATGGATAAAGATAGATCTTATATTTTGTAATTACATGAACTTTATGATTATTTTTTCATATCTATTATCATTGTCATAGAACACAACATACCTAGTCTGCCCTTCTGTGCTAATTAGAGTGTCAGAATCATAGGTTTTGTGTTTAAAAATCATAATGGTTAGTCAAAACCCCATTTGAATTCTTGTTAGTACTCTGTTATTCACAAGCCAAGGCAGACTTAGTCCTGTCGCTAAACACTTGACACAGCTCAGGTAACAAATACTGCAGTGCGCATGCTCCTTTGATTAAGGAGTTCTGTGAATTAGTTTCCTGTTTCTGTACCTTATTTAAAAAGCTGTAGTAGGAATCTTGGAGGGTGTAAGTCATGTACATTTTGTTTTGTAACCTTAACCCTTACTAGCATGGATCTTGACACACAGTAATTGATGTATACCATCTGTTACAACACCCATGAAATAAAAAAATTGTCCCATTTTATGAATGAGCAGCTGGAGACGTAAAGGAGTTAAGTAGCTTACTAGTAAATGATGGACCAGAACTTAACTTTTTTTTTTTAATTGAAACAGGTTCTCTTTATATAACCCTGGCTATCCTGGAACCAAACTATGTACACCAGGGTGGCTTTGAACTCAGATGTCCTCCTGTCCCTGTCTCCCAAGTGCTGGGACTAATGGTATGTACCATCACACCTGGCTCAGGACTGTAAGCGTAACTTTTAAACTATATTTATTAATAATTATTAACACCTATAACCCCACCAACTCTAAGAACTTTATTAAGGATACCAGTCCTCAAGTCCAGGTCCTTGAGGGCAACTGGTCAGCAGTCTGTCTGCAGGAACACCTCAATAGCAGTTGTTCAGTGGTCACTTGGCTATTGCGCTGGCCACCACCTCACTTCGGCTTGAGGCCTCCTAAATCAGCCAAGACTGTCAAAGCTAAATGGAGCAGGGCAGCACCCCAAGTGTTTCAGCAGTTAGCTGAACCCTCTTGGGGCAGATACTGTGCTGGGAGGCCTAGTCCTTAGCATCTCAGGCTTGCCAGGTCTTCCTCTGTTCATGTGGCCCTTGCCACACCCTCACAGGATGGGGCCACACTCCCGCCTGTCTTCACAGTCCATTCCTGAGGCCTCAGAGCACTTGTGCCTCTCACCTTGCGCACTCGCTCAGCAGCTGCAGGCCCATGGAGGAATCTATCCTCAGGCCACTCTGCTGGCGCCAGAGCTGCCAGAGTGTCAGCTGGCCACACCTCTTCTCAGCTGGCTTCATCCTTCTCAAGGCCTCCTCTGTGTCCTTGGCTTGTCTCAGTTTATGTTGCAAGGCCCCTGACCTCCTGATTCTTACTACCTCAGGGCTGGTGTGGCCTAGGGCATCTCTGCTTGAAGTCTGGCATTTCCTGTCAGCATGGCCTCAGTGCCAGTAGTTAATGCACGTCCACTTCCCACCTCCATCTCTTGCACCCCATTTTTGGGCTCTGCCACCATGCCCTTAAGTAGGGCACTGCTCTAGCATTCCCTGGTGGGTCTCAAGGTTTCTCAAGGTCCCTGGCCATTGCCTTTCACAGGGTGCTGTTCTCTGTCTCTCTCAGAGCCACGGATGTCCAACTGGGCTATGCCCAACTTCTCCTCTGCCCAACTTTGGCTGCTATCTTTCTAGCGTCTTTCAAAATCTAGCAGTGTCCAGCAGCTGAGCAGTGTTGAGAAGCAATGCCAAGCCAAAAGCCCCTTCCAGTTTCCCAGGCTTTCCTTCCCATATGCTGCCACTAATTATGCATAAGGAGTAGCTTCTAATTGGTCAACCTCACACCCTCCTGCCGGAGGGACACCCATTGCCCAGGACCACATGTACTGCCAGGGGCTAGACTGATTCAATAGAAATCTAACCTCCACCACAAAGGATTTAATTTTTGGTTTGTCTTATTCCATGTTCTTCACCCCCACTCTGTGTTGAATTTGTAATCAAGCAGATTTAGGCTACAGATGCATAAAAACTCTCACCCCCTTCATTATGACCATTCTCAGGTTATTTTTCCCTCACATCTTTTTTTCCCTTCCCTTATTCAGATCCTTCAACCAAAGTGATCACAGTCCCAGAGTCCGAGGATTGGTAGATGGTATTTTCTAAAAGACAATGTGGAAAGATAGCGAAGAGCTGTAATATCCAAAGCATCTAGCTCTGGCTAACTGAGGCAAGAGCTTCAGCTAATTGACTTGATTGTTGGAGGACAGAAGTTGGGAAAACCACTCCTTTCTCAGGCCATTATAGCTTCTGGCGTAGGAACCACTCAGAAGCAGTTGTGGACCCTTTTACCTTCTGTAGAAGAAGAGCACAGGGGAAAATGAGTCTCTTTTACTTCTTCCTTGTACCCTTGTCTTTATCAGTGTGAAAAGAAACCTCTTCCTTCTTGCTTTCCCCTGTATTGGAAAAGTAATGTGAGTTCTCTATAGACATTTTGAAAAATACAGAAAAGTACAAAGAATAAAGAAAGACAGAAAAAAAAAACCCCACTCATTCTTCCATTGCCCATAGTGGTTTATAAAGTAGTGCTGGTTCTTTGAGTCTCAGCTATTTCACATAATTCAACAGTAGTTCTGAGATCTGCTTAGACCATTCCAAGGTACATTAAATGAGAGATGTTAAAATGTAGGATACTACTATACTTCTATGCTTTGCCTTTCAGGTTCTTTCTCTCTCTCTCTCTCTCTCTCTCTCTCTCTCTGTGTGTGTGTGTGTATAAATATTTATACTTTATATATGCAATTTATTTTTCTGGCCTTTACGCCTAATAGCCTTTATAATTCCTACTTTTTTTATCATTTGAATAAACTATGATCCTTGAACCCTACCTAGTTTGGGGTACTAGAGTCATGAAAGCCAATTTGCCTCTACTATCAAATACAAAATTTTATTTAATCAGGTTCTTATGTTTTTCATGGCATGAACAGATTCTGTGTAGTGTTTTTGTTCATTTTTATTGTTTTGTTTGTATTTTGGTAAATGTGACTTTTGTACTCCAAAGTTATTCAGGAACAGTGAAAATGTAATGCAAAGTTGGGTTACTAGTCACACACCACCTCGTTTATTGCATCAGTGTCCTTGCTGGTTGCTATGTCTTATATATGATGACTGAATAGTGCTCACTTGTAAAGATGATCAACTGCTCCAGACCTCTCACTTCACAGATGAAGAAACAGAATCAAGAAGTTAATGACTTATCAAGATATAACAGAGACAGGGGCGGCTGATGGTGCTAAGGTCCCCAGTGCTGCAGTTTTCTTTAGTGTAGAGAAGTTGTAATCCTCATGCATTTATGACTGGAATGTGTAATGGTGCAGCCACATTTGTAAATAGTCTCAGTCCCTCTAATGGCTAATTATTGTTATTATATTATCCAGAAGTTCTGTGGTTGGATGATCAAAAATATTTGAGAGAGATGAAAGAAGGTGAACATAGAATATACACACTTCTCTTCATTGCAGCATTAGTCATTCTGTCCAGAAAGTAGAAGCAACCCCCTCCCCCTTGTCTTTCATTGATGAATGAATAAGTAAAGTATGGTGCATCCACAGTGAAATATTACTTAGCAATGAAAAATGAAATCGTAATATAGGCCATACCATCAAGTACCCTTGGAAACATTATGTAGGGAAAAATATTTTTTCTCTGCTATTCAGAGTTTTAAAGAAACTCTTAACAGAAACAGATCAGCAGGAGAAAAAAGAAATATGAATGTATTTGCATATATATCCCAGTGAATAGGCTTGAGTTAAGGAGAATACCATTGAAATAGGCCAGTTCTGGGAGAGACCCAAAACAGATTGGTAAACAAAGATGGAGAGACTGCATAGCCATGTATTGATGATTTAGAGGCACCTTCGCTTTTTATACAGAGAGGCAATACTCTTTTAGAGATTTCTTTTGTAAATTTCTCTCACAAAAGGATAAATTTTCTTGTCACAGGTCAATGCTGCAGTGGTAAAGTGTACTTGTCATTTCAGTACTCAGGAGACTGAGGCAGAAGGATTGCTGTGAATTCAGTATCAGTCTGGACTACATAGTGAGATCTTGTCTACAAAGCAAAATAACAGCAACAACAAAGTCAACTCAAACTAATCTAATAATGAATTATATTTTGGGGTAACCTATCCCACTCTCCAACAGTTATATTTTGGAGTATCATGTCCCTGATCTATGGGGATTTATATCCCTTAAATAAGTTTTAAAAAAGTTACTCACAGAGGACCCAATATTGTATGATTCTACTTATATAAAAGCTGAGATTGGGTACATTTATGGAAATAGAAAGTAGACTTGGTGTTTTCTAGGGCTGTGGGGAGGGTCAGTGTGACAGCTTACAAGCATGGTGTTTGTTTGAGGACTGATGAAAGGGATGAGATGGATAGTAGTCACAGTTCCATAACCCGGGGTACCCTAATAACCTGAGCATTTAAAAAGCTGACTGTGCACTTATTTGTTTGCTCGTTTGCTTGTTTTGAGACAGGGTCTCTGTACATATCCCTAGCTGTCCTGGAACTCACTATGTAGACCAGGCTAGCCTCAAACTCACAGAGAGCCTCATGCTTCTACCTCCTGAGTGCTGGGATTAAAGGCATGTGCCACCATTCCCAGCTCATTTTAATGAATGAATTATAAGACCTGTGGATTTTATCTCAATAAAGTTCTTGGGAGACAGAATTACTACTTGAATTACTTTGCTCCATCCTTCACTTGAAGTGTTAGCTATGAGTAGTGTTTTTCTTTTCCTTTTTTAGACAGAGATGAAGGTCAGGAACCTGATGTTCACTTCTGACCATGGAGAAGCAGTATATATACTACAGTTATTCAGAGCTCAGGCTTCTGGAATCAGCTCTGATCCCAAGAGTAGCTTTAGCATGACTAGCTGCACAAGCTTGTGCAAATCCTGTGCTTTTGTCTGTAAAATGGGGGATAATAGAACATACTTCATAGATTATAAAGAAAACCTTATGAAATAAAGTGCTTAGTATGCCATCCTGTTAATGGTGGCTACTACAAGCCTTCTTCTAGTTCTCAGGAACCTCTTTAAAAAGAGGACAAGTGGAATGGGGACAGCCACTTCCCTACACAAGTGAGGAGACCCTTCTAATCCTTTCTGAGGAAAAATAAGTCACCCACTCATAAATAACTAGAGTCTATATTTGGATCAATTAGTACTTCTCAGAGTTAGTGATACTTAATAGATTGTAGGTTTTAAGGACCATCTATCTCTTTGAGTGATAATGATATGCAAATAAATTAGGTTAAAATCTCAAAGATGGGATCTCTTGGTATGGCTGGCAGGTTCACTTTATGGGCCTGGTCTGACTGTAGCTCTCCATTCATGCAAATCAAGGCAGATATATATATATCTGCCATGAGTGTGTGCAGCTGTGTGTATATTCCTGATAGAACCAAGAATTCACTGCATAGCATCTGTTGTGCTGTTCTGGACCAAACTCTCTAGTTAGTAACTGCCTGGGGCCAAATTAAAAGAAAAAGCAATTATGTTTCATTAAAGAGTCACACCAGGTGGTATATCCCCACTTTAAAGTAAATGCCACTAGGATTCTTCATCTTTCCTGCTACTCCCTCTTATTTCCCCTGCGGCTTTACCCTTTGACTGTACTCTTTCTTATTGGGGCCCCAAATCATAACAAATTTATACATGCATTGACTATAGACATTTTACTAGTAAAGTGGCAATGAATTTTGAGTCACCGAGTGAGCAGGAGTGATGCTCCTTTTGACACTGACCAGAGACTTGATAAT
>CAJQZJ010033157.1:2519515-2568635 GCA_907164525.1 Lophiomys imhausi
TCTGTGCAATAGCCCTGACTGTCCTGGCTGTCCTAGAACTCACTTTGTAAGGTCAAGGGTGGCCTTGACCTTACAGAGATCCACCTGCCTCTGCCTCCTGTGTACTGAGATTAAAGGTGTGTGCTACCACACCAGGCTCCATATATACTCTTAAGTTACATACACATATCTAAAAATTCAAGGTAGGATCCACATATGAGAGAGAACATGTGGTGTTCCAGACCTGGGCTAAGAGATAAGTTCTTTTTTTCTTCTTCAGCAGATAAAATAGGCCTTTCCATATGCAGATGTAACAGTATAAATTCTGTGTGGTTGCCTCACAAATCTTTAGTGTCACTTTCTATTTCCCATTTAATTACCTGTAGCTGTCTTTCTGTTTATGCTGACTTCAGATGGAGAGAAAGCCGGACAACAAGATAGACTGGAAGCACTCCCTAGTTTTATAGATGCTGTACATTTTGGAGACCCTCTACTATTTTATCCCGTCGTACAGCTCATCCAGAACTCTGTTTTCTGTTCACTCAGAAGGGATGCAAGGAAGTTTGTAATTGCTGTCTCTGTGGTCAGGCAAAAAGAGAAGCATCTTAAGAGCAAGTGGTAATGTCAGTCACTGTGAGCACAGCACCCCAGTGAATTCAGAGCAAGTGGTAATGTCAGTCACTGTGAGCACAGCAGCTGACAACAGGATGAGCAGTCCCAGGAGGAGACCTCGATGCTTGGCAACAATACTGCATCCACAGTGGTTAGATGTTCATGTCTCTCAATAAGACTGCTCAAACCTTGACAGTGATCGTGTCTCTCTAAGGTGCCTGGGGTGCACAACTGCTGTTCACATCTCAATTTGATCAGCAGATTCGATCCATGTGCTTATCAGGCCCTTTCAAGTACCCATACCTCCAAGACACATTGCCCTCTGATATATGTACACAGGGCATGCATGTTTATGTTGAGAAAGAACTATGGGGAAAGAGAGGAAGAAGCATATTTACATTCAAATTTGCTTCAAAAACCAAAATTCATACTTTAGGGAAAGCATACTAGAGGAAAGATGGAATATTTTGATTGAAAATTTTGGATTATTATCTGACAGAATGTGATTTGGAAAGTTAGAGGTATAAGCCAGGTCAAAAACTATCAAAGCTAAGGTTTTACTCCCAATGTGGTGAGATTCAGGATTACATATAGTCACTAAGATTGAAAGGATCAAAGGTGACTTTTGAAGTCAAGGTCAGAAAGCTAAGAATTCAGGGTGAAGGAGAAATGAGAAGGGAACAAAAATTATCCAAGACATAGTTGAAAGTAGTAGTAGGATTCTATCCATACGCTCAATCAAACACCTTGTGACTTAGAATTTTGTTTAAGAAATGGTGGTGAGGAGGAATGGTTAAGGTTAAAGGGCCTTAATGGATGGGCAGGGAGGACCAAAATAAAGAGCTGAAGTATAGGTCTGGGGGTGTAATGAAGAGCAGTGGGAGAAGATGCCAAGGAAAGAAGGGGATTTTGATAGATGGGAGAAAACTCCAGCTATACTGTAGAAAGCCAGAGGTGGTGTGGCTTCACGCAGAACCAGTCCTCTACTGCTATATGTAAGACCCAGAGATTAGGAAGAAGAAGGGGAAGATAAAACTGAGTCGAGTTGATATCCTGGATGGCTGCCTAAATGTCCTCACTTTGAGTGGCAGGTGGGAGGGTACATCAGTGTTTGATGGGAAAATAATATAGTTAGAAATCACATTATGTACTCAGACTATGCAAATTTGAACACCAGTCTGCCACTTAGTTGAGGCAGGCTTAGATTTCTTTCCTTACCTCAGTTTGTTCATCTGTGAACTAAATATAATGATAGCTACCTCACAGTACTACAGTGATGGTTGACTGAAGAAATTCACAGACAGCTTCTGATAGTCCTTAACATTAGAGATACTGGAGGAAAAAAAACATAGTGATGTAAAGGAGGAGTGGGTGGCGATTCAACTTGAAGTGTGATGGCTTAGGTAATAGAAAAATGTCCAGATGGAGAAGTTCATGAGTCAAGAGGTACACTGAGATGGGTTGGCTGGAGAGACAAACCAGGCATAAAGGGCCTTCTCCAAGGGAGAGATAACTGCATTCCAAAGAATGGGATTAAACTCTAACAGCAGAGTCTAGTGCTTCTCATTGCTTCCAGCAGTGTACAGAGACACTTTTGGTTGTCACAGCTGAGGTAGGGAGGATTGTAACCGAACTTGTAAATTATTATTTAACTCTTATTTATTTATTACTAAATTCACTTATAACAAACACCAACAATTTCTTAACTATTAATCTTATAAATTCTTACAACCCCTTTAACCTATCCATTAAACCTATTGATAATTATTTTTCTAACCTTTTAGAATGATACAGTCTCTGGGGCAGGTCCTCAGTCGTCAGGAACACAGTCTTTGTTGTAGATTCTTTAACACACTTAGCAGTCCTTCTTCTGGATCTCTCAGATGCAGGTTCGTCAGGGTAAGTTAGTTATTGCAGTCTCACCTTAAATAAGGCTTCATGCTTTCTTCTCTGTGGGAGACCCCAGCCATCTGCAGGCCAACTTACTTCTTTTGAATCAGGAACTCAGCTGCTCTGCCTCAGTCCTTAAAGCCAGGCACAATTTCTTTTAGGCCACTGTTCGGACAGATCAAACCCCTCTAGGCAAAAGCTGAGCCACAGGGTTTAGTCCTTGGCCTTTTGGTGTCTTGCTCAGGCTTTCTTTGCTCACCAGCTTCTTTCTGCTTCAGGGAAATCTGGCCATCAAATGATGGCCAGCACTTTCTTCAGCAGGACTCTTTGAGCTCTCTAGCATCAGGGGCCTCTTCTTCTGGGCTCCATGCACTGTCCTTAAATAGGAGGAACTCTGTTTCAGCTTAATTTGGGCTCCGCCCACTTAGCAGCTGAAAACAATGTCAGGCCAGATACTTTGTTTCTTCAAGTCCATTAAGTCTTTCCTGTTTTCCTGACTTCAACCTTGTTTTTCAGTCTATTGAGTCTTTCCTGTTTTTCCTGACTTCAACCTTGTTTTTCAGTCTATTAAGTCTCCTGTTTATTTCCTGTTTTTAGTCCACATGCTGATAATGCTCTTCATGCCCCGAATTAAGAGACAGTATCAGAAACCCCTATATATTTTCTAAATCTAATTTATCTAACCCCCTACAGAGGATGCTGCTGGCCATCATACAATGCTTTAGCATTTTCCCAGAGCAAGGAATTACTAGCTTCAAGTGTCAATGGTACAGTTTTGAAAACTCAATCATAGTCACCTGTGAAGAATGTATAGAATTGCCAAGATGAAGTTGATATTGACAAGGCTAGAGAGGTATAGCAACTGTGAAAGAGAGAATTCAGACTAAGAGTATAGTGCAAATTCTGTAGACAGTTCAGTGGGAAGTGATGTGGAATTGATGACTAATGTATTCCCTCAGGGTGGAGAAAGGGCTGCATGTGTTTCATTCTTGTTAAAGGCAGGAGAGAAGAGTGATGGCTGATAGTGCAGCATGGCTATAGGAAAAGGTTCTTCTGTGTTTTTCTATACTTCATCACAACTGCTGATTCAGACTCCCATTTCCCTGAAGAAGAAAGCTTCTTGTTTGGGTATGAAATGTGTTCAAAGACAAATCTGGATTGGGATGAATTATTGTTTCAGTTTGTACAGTTATATATCATTTTAGAAGTAAAAGAAAACTAAATTTAGGGTTCATTTTTTATAATAAAACACGAAGCTATAAAAGTTCAGTGACAACCAAAGTTACCTAGCTGGTCAGTTGTAAAAGGCAAGGTTGACTTAACAACATTCAGTATCTCTGACCTTCCATCCTTGTGCTTTTTAGGCAGAACATCACATGAATGGTTGTCAGAATGGTGTCTTTGGAACAGGATGACTAGAGCTGAATCTTTGATTTTAACTTTACCTGCTCCATAATCCTGGCTGTGTGGCAAAGTCACCGCACCTTTGGTTTTCTTTAATGTCCCATGAAGCCCTCATTGTCTACCTGAGAATTAAGTAAGAAACAAACATAAGGTAGTATCTGAAATACTGCCTGAACATGATGCATATTGATATTGATTTCATTGTTGTCCATGACTCTGTGTCTACTTGGCACATATTGGTCTCTTATTTGGAGGATCATTATGGGCTTTAGACATCTGGTGTTCTCAAAAGAATAGGCTTTAGTTTCTAAAAACTTCTGATATATGTCTGATACAGTACTTTTTAATTATTAAACACTTATTTATTAATAACTATATTCACTTATAATAAATACACTTAATTACTATTCCTACAAATTCCTACAACCCCTATGAATGCCTACAACCCCTATAAATGCCTACGACCCCTAAGACCTAACCACTAAACCTATTGATAACTATCATAACTATTTTTCTAAGGATACAGTCTTTGGGGCAGGTCCTCAGTCGTCAGGAACACAGTCTCTGGGGTAGACTCTTTAATGCACTTAGCAGTCCTTTTTCTGGAATATCTCAGACGCAGGTTCGTCAGGGTAAATTGGCTATGGCAGTCTTACCTTAAATAAGGCTTGAGGCTTTCTTCTCTCTGGGAGACCTCAGCCATCTGTAGGCCAACTTATTTCCTTAGTATCAGCAACTCTGCCGCTCTGCCTCAGTCTTTAAAGCTGGCCACAGTTCCGTTCAGGCTGTTCCGACAGGTCAAACTCCTCTAGGCAAAAGCTGAGCCACAGGGTTTAGTCCTTGGCCTTTTGCTGTCTTGCTGAGGCTTTATCTGCTCACCAGCTTCCTTCTGCCTCAGGGAGATCTGGCCATTGGTCTACCAGCATTTTCTCCAGCAGTACTCTCGGAGCTCTCTTGTATGGGGGGGTGGCCTTAGCACGCAGCTCTCTGGGCTCATCCACTTGTCCTTGTTCCACTTGCTTCAGCTTCATTTGGGGTCTGCCCCTTTAACAGTTGAAAACAATGCCAGGTCATAAAGTCTTTACTTGTTTCACCTGGCTTCAACCTTGTTTTTCAGTCCAAAGAGACTCCCTTTGTTTCATGTGACTTCATCCATAAGCTGATAAGCTAATTGCTCACAGTGAAGTTGATCTTCATGCCCCAAATTAAGAGACTGTATCAGAAACCTAGATATTCACTAAATCTAACTTATATTAATCTATCAACCCCTACATATCCCCTTTCTTGTAAAATAAAAAATAAATCTACAAGCATAACTACATATACAATGTAAATAAATTGTCTATGTGCAATACATAAACAATAACTTTAAATTTTCATCAATGTACATTATAGCAAGTGTTAAAATAACCTTAAACTTCTCACAATACATAGTTGTATTTACATCTTTTGACAATCAAAAGACATGCAAACAAAATGATTTTAAATTCTTATCAATAAACTTAATTTCTATTATATACAAAACATTTTTAAACATGTATCAATAAACAGAATCTTAAATTTCTAACTATAAACAAAATATTTTTTTTTTAAAGAGAGAGACAAGGAATAGAGAAAGAAAGAAATTCCTAACTCCAACCCATATATGTCTAACTGGCTTGACTCAACAAGTAGCTTTAAGTGCAGAGTCACTTACTTTTTGCTCATGAATGAGGAATACACATTGTCCCAACATACTCAGGAGGACATCTACTTTCAGATCTTGTACAACCATGGTAACAGTAAAGCTCATTTCATTGTTCTTTCTATAAAGTGAGAGATGGGCTTCAGAACAATTCTAGGTAAATCTGAAGACACATCAGTGTATCTTGGACCTGCCATTCTTAGTTTGTTGACAGCTGTGGCCATTATAAATGTTAGACTTTGTAAAATGCTTCTTCGGGTTTTATTGATTTAATCATGGGGACATTCTTTAACTTGTTGATGAGATGGATTATATGAACTAACTTTCAAGTGATGAGCTAACTTCAGCATAAATTTCATATTAATGTACTATGTAATTCTTTGTAGACATTGATGGACTTGGTTTGCTAAGAGCTTGTTAAGGATTTAATTTTGTCTTTTCTTGTTCTGTTTTTAGACAGGGTTTCATGTAGGATGCCATGTAGTCCAGGATAGTGACAAACTCACTGTGCATGCAACTGAGGATGAGTGTGAACTCCTAATCCTCCTGCTGCAGTTTCCTGATTGCTGTAATTATGTGTGTATATGCCACCATGTCCAGTTTCTAACTTTTTTTAAAGCCACATTTCTTCTTTTAAAGTCTTTTAAAAATATTAGTTATTATTATAGAAAATTTGGACTGAAGGGGTAAGAGTATAGGTTAGTGGTGGAGTACATGAAAAATACATAATGCCTTTGTGTTCAATTTCCAGTACTGCCCCTGTGTCAAATAGATAGATAGATAGATAGATAGACAGACAGACAGGATAGATAGGTAGGTCTGAAAAACAAAGCAGTGATGTACTGAGTACTTACTACTCAGACACAGCCACATCTCATCTTGCAGTAGTTTTATCATTGTCTTTTATAGCAGATACCACATGATTTCTGAGTAACATTATTGAGAAAAGTTTTTGAAGAATTAGATACCTCTTTTAAAAATTTTTTCATATGTATAGTGGTGTTTTGACTGCATGTATGTCTATGTGATGGAATTAGATCCCCTGGAACAGGAATTACAGAGAGTTGGGAGCTGCCATGTGAGTGCTGGGAATTGAACCAGGGTCCTCTGGAAGAGCAGCCAGTGGTCTTAACCGATGAACCATCTCTCCAGCCCAGAAGTAGATATCTTGTAGGTATGCAAGGAAGATGGGAATGCTGGTTCAAAGAAGACTGGAGTGTTTATTTGTTTTTCTCGTGCTACTGGAGATCAAAGCCAAGGACACTGCATATTGGAGACAAGCACTCTACTACTTGGCTGTATCCCAACAGGAAGACTTGAAACATCACTTTCCTAAATGTCTTCTCGAACATTCTCAACACCTCAGTGTAAAACCCAAGAAACTGGGGTTTCTTTTCTTTTCTTTCTTTCTTTTTATTTTTCTTTCTTTTTTTGACATTTAAATATGCCTTTATTCATTTAAGGCTTTCTTTCTTTTTTTTTTTTAACCATAAGGTCTTAGGACAACTTTATTGATACTTGGATTTTATTTCTTTATTTATTTTTATTTCTTTAAGTTACATCTCAATCGCATTCCCTTCTCTACTCCCCCCTCTTCCCCCTTAACCCCCCCATCCACTTCTTTTTTTTTTTTTAAGTTTAAGGTATGTCTTCCCCCCCAACAGCTCCCCCTTTCAGTCCAACAGATGGCTCTTTCTCTTATAACAACAAATACAATACAAAACAACAGAAGTAATTAGGCCACAGTTATGAGAATTATAAAGCTTAGCACACATTCCCAATGTCTAGTCCATACGTATTTGGCAACTGACTTTAACATTCTAGTATCCAACCCTCTCCATGAGTTTAAAGTTCTAATTCAACTCAGCTACCATCCTAACTTGCATCACCATTTAAAAACATCTTCTTAGATCCAGAACACCCTCTTAATTCCTAAACAACTTAAAATTTAACTATGAGACTCTAGCTATTTAGTCTTCAACCACATCAGACCTGAGAGGAATAAATATATCTGATTATACAGGAAGTACAGGGCCAACAGCTTCCAAAACTAAGAAATGATATAACGGTGGCTGCCTGGACACTTCCCAATTTCTCTCCATACATTACAGCATCAATCTTCAGCCATTTAGCCCTGTTTCTCTGACAGACATTGATTGTAAAGCAGGAATTATGAAGGACTTGCCTACCCTGTCTTGGCAGAGCTAGGCTGTCGACTTACCTGCTTCCAAATTTTGTCCCTTTTGGCCAGCATTCTGTCTACAGTTGAAGCAAGGCATTTTTCTTGCCAAGTGATAGGCTTGCCACTAATTCAACCATCTCCATTGGAAATTCTTCGATGCTCATCTTCTACTTGGAGTAGAATAGGGGTGTTGTCAGAAGCTGACATGTCTCAATGTCAAAAAAATCTTAAGAGAACATCTTTGAATGCCATATTCTGCAGATCTCTTGAGGTTTTTGAAGACCACCTAGCTCCTTATATTTGGATAAGCAAATGTTGCTTGTCTCTTAGCACTTGATTTCTGATTAACTTAGAAAATAACTGTGATAGACTGCCCTAGTACCTAATTAGAATGACATGCTTGAATGACTATTAGTTTGCATTTCTTAATTATCCTAAACACTTTATGACAGTTGGTAGCAAAAAGCCAAAACTTCACATTTCATTTTTAAGCATTACCTAGGTACAATACCTTAAAAAGAGTTAACCTTAATTTTGTATCAATATACAAAGATCAATATCGATGTAGCCCAATGTAATCTTAATTTTACATCAATATACAAAGATCAATACCGATGTAGCCAAATATAATCTTAATTTTGTATCAATATACAAAGGTATAAGAGCATATTCAATAATCTGTCCTTTTTTTCTTTATCATTCCTATATTATGTCTATATCCCATTTTTTCTTGTCTTTTCACCCCTACATAGGAGAGAAAGAAGGATACAGAAAAGAAAAAGAGAGAAGTCCCTGGGTCTAACCTCCAAAACCTATTTAACAAGACCATTTAACAACTTGTAATCTCTCCCCCTAAATAACAAGAAGTATCTATTACCCATCGAACGACCAAAGGGGGAAAATCACCCCCCCCACCTTCTGGAGATGGGATGTTGGTCTCTTAAAATGACTTCCTGCTGATTTGGGACGTAGTAAACCTGTTTGGGGCCCAAATAAGAATGGAAAAATGGTTAAGCATGTTAATAGAATCATTTGATGTTCAGTCCTTTTGTGCTCAGCTATTTAAATGTCCTAAGAAGTTTGTAGACAGAACCTAACTTCAGGGCTTTATTGAAGTTCTGGCTGGACAATCTTAGCAATTTTTTTTTATAAATAATTTATTTTTTATTTATTCAAGTTACATCTCAATCACAATCCCCTCCCTACTCCCCCCTCCGGTCCCACCCTTCCACCCTCCTTCCCCTCAACACCCCATCCTCTTCCCTTCTTTTTTTTTTAGTTTAAGGTATTTCTTTTCCCCCAACAGCTCTCCCTTTCAGTCCAACAAATGGTTCTTTTTCTTATAACTATAAATACAATACAAAACAACAGAAATAAATAGTCCACAATTATAAGAGTTATATGGCTTAGCATACATTCCCAATGTCCAGTCCATATGTATTTGGCACCTGACTTTAACATTCTACTATCTAACCATCTCCATGTGTTTAAAGTTCTATATCTAACTCAGCTTTCATACTGACTTGCCTCATAATTTTAAAAATATCTTCTTAGATCCAGAACACCCTCTTGATTCCTAAACAACTCAAAATTTAACTATGAGACTCTAGCTGTCTATTCTTCAACCACCTCAGAGACCTGAGAGGGATAAATATATCTGATTATATAGGAAGTGCAGGGCCTGCAGCTTCCAAAACTAAGAAATGACATACCAGTGGCTGCCTGGACATTTCCCATTTTCTCTCCATACATTACAGCATCAATCTTCAGCCATTTGGCCCCATTTCTCTGACAGACATTGGTTGTAGAGCAGGAATTATGAAGGACTTACCTACTCTGTCTTGGCAGAGCTAGGCTGTCGACTTATCTACTTCCAAGTTTTGTCCTTTTTGGACAGAAGTCTGTCTACAGTTGAAGCAAGGGGTTTTTCTTGCCAAGAGAACGGCTTACCACCAATTCAGTAATCTCCCACTGGAGATTCTTCGATGCTCATCTTCTACTTGGAGTAGAATAGGGTGTGCTGTCAGGAGCTGACATGTCTCGATATCAAAAAATCTTAAGTTAAGAAAACATCTTTGAATGCCATATTCTGCAGATCTCTTGAGGTTTTTGAAGATGCCCTATCTATCTCTTATATTTAGATAAGCAAATATTGCTTGTCTCTTAGCAACTTGATTTCTGAGTAGCTTAGAAAATAACTGTGATAGACTGTCATAGTAACTAACAAAATGACACGTTTGCATGACTATTAGTTTCCATTTCTTAATTATCCTAAACAGTTTATGATGGTTGATAGCAAGAGGCCAAAACTTGACATTTCATTTTTAAGCATTACTAGGAACAATACCTTTAAGAAGCATTACCCTTAATTTTGTATCAATATACAAAGATCAGTACCAATGTGGCCAAATATAATCTTAATTTTATATCAGTATACAACGATCAATACCGATGTTCTTGTGGTTTTGTAGACTTTTGAGAAAACAGCTATTGAAGAAGTCTGTGAGGCTGGATCGTCTGGGACACTTGTCTTCTTTGATGTCTGATCTTTTTTCTTCTGAGGTCTCAATTGTCCAGTTGTCCCTGGATTCCTTAGATGGATGCTTTTAATCTCCTGGAAAGATAAGAACAGAGCCCTGCCCTAATCCTAACTCTGGGACACTACTTTTTTTTTGGGGGGGGGGCAGGTAATATTTTTCAGTTTTTTGACAATATAAAAAGTATTATCTTTCAATTGAGATTAAAAAATAAATTATTTTGATATTTTGGAACTGAACAAACCTTTAAGTGTATATATTTTGAGATCTCAAAGGACAATTCGCTTTGAATTTCAGCATGCCTTTTGTGAGTAGCTTTTAAACTTAAGTCCTTCCAAATCCTATGTGTGAAAGTTGGGTTTCTAACTAAATCATTAGAATGGCTTTACTGAGAAAGTTGATGATGAAATGTAGTTCAGAATTCACATTGTGTTTCTAAACTTTTTCTAAACTGCTTGATAATTTTCCTAGCTTGAGAAATGCATTGTTGTTTTATTCATAAACTAGCCTTTTCAGGCATATATGAGACATGGACTTGTAAGATCTTGAAAGATGCCTAGAAACTGGAGACAACCAAGATATCCTTCAACAGAAGAATGGATAAAACAACAACAACAAAAAAATCCTGTGGTACATTTACACAATGGAATACAACTTAGCTATCAGAAGCAAGGAAATCATGCAGTTTACAGCCCAATGGATGGAACTAGAAAAGCTCATCCTGAGTGAGCTAACCCAGACCCAGAAAGATGCACATGGCATGTATTTACGTGTAACTGGAGTTTAGCCATATAGTACAGGACAACTATCCCAAAACCAACAAATCAAAAGGAACAGGAACATAGACTTTGTTACCTGTTAGTGGGACACTTTGCCCTAGTGGAGCTTCCATGTAGACCCCCAGTGCAAGAGGAATCTCTTAGCCCTCATATGACTGATGAACTGAGGGGGCTGATATATAGGGCACCCCACACTGCAGGGGGTAGAGCGTGGGATAGAGGGAGGGGGCTGTAATGGAGATGTAACTTGAAGTAATAAACTTTATTTGTATTTAATTTATTTTATTTAATAAATAAATTTTATTTTTTAAATAAAAAAGAAAGTTGCTTACTTTCTGGAACACATCTTTATTAAGCCATGATGCTTTCTAGCTATTGTTCTTCTTATTCTTTTAAAGCCACCTCTAATTAGTAAAAGGAAATAAAACCTTGGTTTTCCATAGTTCAGCTACCAAGGAGTTAATGGCTTCTAGTCCATGTTAGATAAAATGGACTAGATAAAAATATCCATTTTGAGAGGATATTGTTTTTAAGTACAGTCTTCTTAATTCAAGGTTTTATGTGTTCAATTATATATGTGCAAAGTGCCAGTCTACATACTTCTTGGGTCTAATATATCTAGGAAATATTAAATACAAGAATATATAGAATATATCATGGGATAAGACTTAATTCTTTAGGATATAAATTCATTGTCATGGTGAGGATCATAGAGAATTGTCCTGTTAAGTATGGAGATAAGTCAGGTAAAAATGAACTCCATTGCTGGGTGTGGTGGCACATGACTTTTATCCCAGCACTTAGGAAGTAGAAGCAGGTAGTTTTCTTTGAGTTCCAGGACAGCGAGGGCTACATAGAGTGACCTGTCTCAAATAAATAAGTTATCCAGGAGGACCTTAGAGGATCATTAGAGGCAGAAAACATATGGTACTGGACCAAACTTGATATTTTGGCTATTCTTCCCCAGAGCTCCTGTTCTTCATATACAAAATAAGATGGCCTGTAGATACTACTGTGTTGTGACCGTACACAAATTAACCACCAATGCTTTCAAATTATAAACAATGTCGTGTTTAAGAAATGGCATTGTACCCTAATGCAGCTGTAACCAGATATAGGATTGTGTTCTTAAGGTAAACACTAAGGGTTTTTGTCAAATTGGGAAGTGGTTGACCAGAGAGAGGAAATTCCTTTTACAGTTCCACTTGTGTTAAGGACTAAGTCCCTGAGGTGACATTTTCCTGAAGACACTCAGTGCCCTAATAAGTATGCACTTCAAAGAGGAGGCCACATAGTTTTCTCTTAATTAAGTAGTTCCACCTTTTTTTATTGTTTGGAGTAAGGGTTGATAGTTTAGTAGATGCTATCTAGAAAGAAGCTTCCAGATTCCATTTTCACCTTTCTTTATATCTACCTTTCTTTTCTGAGTTTGTAGAATTTTCTCTTTTTATAGATATCACATATAGTGAGATTATCACTGGGATTTCTAGAGAACTTTATAACAAACTGGAAAAGTACCAAAAAACCTCTCAGAAATGAAATTTGAGACTTCCAGGTAATAGGAACCAGCATGAAGGGCTTATTTCTTTTTGAGAACTGTGGTTTTTAGCAGGGTAGAGTTTTGATGATAAAGAGAAATAGAACTGGAAGGAATGTTAGAAAACAGGACTTCTGATCCAGAACACTCATCCTTCCACATGCACCTGCCAGGGAGGCTATTTCTTAGGCCCTAGAATAAGTAAATGCTATGACTTAGAAGTTATTTCATAGAGCTTTGAACAAGGTTGAAGAGTAGTATCATCTGTTAATTAGTATAGATGGAAGTAGGAGGATGGTATAAAGGTTTGATAGATTATTCTGCTCTCCACTCTTTTTTTTTTTTTGGATACGTAATTCCTTATTTATTCTCCTCTTACAAAAGACACTTGGACAAATAAATATAAAATGACATTTGCCATATTTAGAAATGGCCAAAGACACATCTTGGTATTCCTCATAGGAATACACTAATAAAATCTTCAGAAAACACTTACCTTCCCACCGCCCAACTTTTTTAAATTAAGAAAAGTCAATTATTTTAATTTCTACAATTCTTAACAATGAATTATCAAAATAAGTAACCCAACACTACTCAGAGACAAAGACATTTAAATGGAAAGTTTCAAAAATACATGTGTGTACAAACACATACAATATGATGTTGCCCAGAAACTCCAACTAATGAATAATACAAAATTAATTTCCTAGGGGACACATCACAACTCTCCAGAAGTATGAATAAACACCAGAAAGCCCACAGCCAAGAGCCAATACAGTACCTTAGCATGCCGTCAGAATCCTATGAAGGTCACAGGGCTTCAAGGCTCAGTGATGGCTCACTGATGGAATATACAAGTCAGCCTCTTCACAGTAGATGATGATGCTTCAGGATGGATGCAGATCATGTCCCCCTCTTGAGACACATGCACATCACTGCTGAGGTCACACTTTGTGATAATTTAGGAATCCAAATTTAGCTCCGGAGCATATATCTCTGGAGTAGGAATTTGAAAACAGACAGTATAAATAAAAGTTGAGTGGAACCTGCCTGCAACAATCTTTTATTTTCCTTTAAGGCTACAGAAAATCTGCACATAAGTGAAGAAATTAATTCTTATATAAAAATACCCCTACAAATAGCCAAGGTTGTGTGGTCAGGTTCCACATGGAGAGTATCACACTCTATTCCGAGGGTGTAGTTTGTGAGTCCGCAGGGTTAGGATCAATTCTTTCTGGAAATATTAGTTTCTCACAAACTGCCTCCTTGATTGGTAAATATTGTGATATTTCATTAGGTTCCGTGAAGAGGGAAGGTGGAACATGCATTAAAATAACAATTTTGATCTCTCGTGATGTATACTCTTGTAACATGTAGGTCTTGTCAGCCTCATGGTAAAGCCTCATGTCATTTATTCTGATGAGCACCCCATCAGTTCTCAAGAAAAACCACAATAGCAGAAAAAAGCTGGAAGGCATTACTCTAATTTTCACACTCAGCCTGGAAACTCCATGATCATGCAATTCATCTTCAAATAGGAGAACTTCAAAAACTTTAATCTGTTCTCTGGCTTTCAATTTCTCTGTATCTATATGATCAGTGGTAGGTACATCCTTTAACTTAAGAGATTCTCCATGTAACGTTCCTGTATAATCTGTTGTCTAGGTGCAGGCATATGGTTTAATAACTTCTTTGGAGTGTTCACCCTCTGTCCTACTTTTCCTGACACTGTTCAGCACAAGCTACTTTCAGCATGCCTTGGTAGTTGTTCACACATCTCAGTGCATCTGTAGCATTGAACCCAATTCCAAAGCCAGGGCCATGCTGGGTCCTTAGAACGTCTCCAAACATCATTTCAGGGAGGGATGGCATGTGCAGTTCATCAGCTAGTTTTTCTACATCTGCAGACTTGATGTGGTTCAGCTTCCAGGGCCCGAAGGAGAAGTCCTGGTGGCTGCTGTGAAAGCTGTGGATCATCATGGCAGAAGCAGAGCTGCAGAACCACTCAGAGCTAGCCCCAGAGGCAGCTGTCACTGCCCTCCCTGCAACGCGGCTCCTGGGAGCATCCTTTACCATCTTGGCCCCGCCCCTCCTGCTCTCCACTCTTATTTTTTACTTCTTTTATATAAAATGAAGTATCCTGTTGGAAAAGTATGTAAAGCAATGGGAAAAAATAATTATTAAAGCTTAGGATTAATTTGCCTTTCCTGTAATCCAGTTTTTCTGATTGTGATGCTTGAGCCACGTGTATGTAAGGTCTAGTCAAATAGATTGCAGTCAGTTTATATCATAGCTGCTATTTTCAATCTCTTGAAACCATTGAAAATATTTAGAGAGAATTAGGCATCCTTCAGTGAAACTTTCTAGATTTGGTTTCTGAGAGAAGCTCCAACATCAGTTAACAGTTAATTTATTTTAACAATAGAAACGTACTGATGAATGGTCATCATAGCAGCACAGATGTACATACATTAAAATAGAAATATAAAGAATATGTAACCACAAGTCTTAGTTCCCACTCTGGCAAACTCATTAGGGGCCTTAATGTCATTTCACATTTCCCCTCCTGTTTTCTCCAGTACCAGACAGAGCTCCCCCGAGGAGATTGGGTTGGAGAGCTTGGGTCACTGAGCCCTTTGATCTGTCCCTGGCTACAAACATAAAGGCATTCTTTCGCCTTGGCATTCTTAATGCGTTGTAAAAAAGCTGCTTAAGACCTCATCAGTTTTCATTCAGTTTCTAATAAGTTAATTAAAAATGGTCTTACCTCCTTCCCCTACTTTCAGTCTTTCTGTTCCTCAATTTTCTTTCTAGATTTTTTTTCAGTTTCATTTTTTTCCCACTGATAGACTTCTATGAAAAAGAGTACCAGGCTGAGAACAAAAAGGTTGGAGTCTCTTCCCCTCCTATAAGTTTGCTTCTCTGTTTCCTTGTCTATAAAAGAAGTTCACTTTGTTGATAACTACCTGTTCTTCTCATGTCCTTTTCTGATGGTCCTTTTTCCTATTATCTGTAGTTCTGCTTCTTCATTATGTGTGTTATACATGTATGTGTGCATTGGTGTAGTATGTATGTATGTATGTATGTATGTACAGAGTCTAAAGATTGTTGTGCATCGCCTGTTTTAACTGCTCTTAATCTTCTAAATTTAATATTATATTTATATTATGTATAATGTGCATACATGTATATTTGCATGTTTGCATGTATGTAGACATGTGTGTATGCTTGTTGAGGCCCAAAGTTAGCATAAGAATTCTTTCTCAATCTTGTTCCCTTTATTCATTGAGGCAAAGTCTCTCAACTGAACTCAAGAGCTTGCAGATACAGCTAGTCTCTGAATCTGCCTTCCACGCTTTATGACTACAGGTGGGCTGCTGTACCTACCTGGCATTTACATGGGTTCTGGGGAATTTGAACTCTGGTCCTTACACCTGCAGGGCAAGCACTTTAATCACAGAGCCATTTCTCTGGCCCACTTTATTTCTAAGACAAGATTTTTTTCTTTGAACCTGAAGGTCATTCTTTCTCTTAGATTGACTGGCCAGTGAGCTCCAGGATCTGACTTCTTTATGCCACTCCTGCTCCTGCCCCATCACTGGGGTTGCCAGTGCACACCACTGCACCCATTTTTCTATGTGAGTGCTGGAGATAAGACTCCAGGCACTCATGCTTACACTGCAAATACTTTACCAAACAAACCACCTCCTACCCCCTCTTCCCTGTTTCTTATCTCAGGTACCCATAATATGGATAGTTGTAAACACCCATGAAACTGGGGGTGTAGATCGTTTGCACTGATAGTATAAGGCTCTTGGTTTGATCCCTGGCAACATTAAAACAGCAAAGTAAAACAAGAAAATACAGATTTTAAAGTAACATACTGGTAACATATAATTAAGATTTGGATGTTTAAAAGTTCTCATTTTCATAGGTTTTTATTTTGTTGGCCTTTCTTATGTCTTAACCAAATACAGCTTCAGCCAAAGATGTGGGTGTGGGTGTATATTTGGTTTATAGTTGTAGTAAAATAAGACAATCTTTTAATATTTTTGCTTGCTATGTTGAAAATGTAAAAGTTTGATATTATCCAATATTGATAAGGTTGTAAAGAAATGTTTCCTTTCAAACATTGTTATATAATTGCTACATGCTTTGCAGAGATCAGTTTGGCAGCATCACTCAGTAATTTTAGAGTATATAAAAAATGGCTTAGTGACTTAAGAGAGAGCTCTCAAAACACTTATGTAAATATTAAGAGTAATTCCTCAGATATTCATTGCTGTGTTATCTATAATAGTAAAAATTTTTAAATTGTACATTTCTCTCATGAGAGGAATAAATGGGATATATTTTTATATCCTACAAGTGGTAAAAAGTAATGAAAAAAATGAAGTTGCTGTCTGTAGTCACTAACATTTTAAGTGGAAAAGTGAGACAGAACCATATGTTCACTGTAATCCATTTATAGAAACATTACCCAGTTACATGTATATGTGAGTAACCATATAGAAAAATAGAACACCTACTGAACTGGTGGTTTGTTTGTATGGATTTTGTTGTTGTTCTGTTTTGACTTTTCAAGACAATCTTATTGTACTGACCTGCATGGACTCAAACCCCCCTGATGCTCTTAGTTCTGCCTCCTGGGTTCTGAGGTTACCACTATTCCTTGTTCAAACTTTCTCCTTCTCCTCCTCTTGTTTGTCTGTTTGTTTGTTTTTGAGTCAGAGTCTTCTATAGCCCAGCTGTCCAGGAACTCACTAGTAGTCTATGCTGGCTTTGAACTCTTGGCATTCCTCTGCCTCAGCCTCTAGTATGCTGGGATTATAGGCATGAAACACCACATCTGGTTAGAAATTATAAATTTTTTATTTTATGTATTCATCTATTATAATTTTTAAAGTAGTAGTGTATTACTAGTATGTAAATTAGTAAAACCAAAGGGAAAAAAAAGGAATTAGTTCCTGAATAATAAAACTGGTTACCAGGAAACTTATCAAAGAAAGGTGTTGGAGCAAATGAGCATACTTCTGAGACTTCAAAGTGAGATAGTGACCATAGTTTGTACTTTGAACAGGACTGCCTATCACTATTCAAAAACTCTACCTTTTTATTTCTTTGTTATGTTCAATCTAAACTTCTTATTTGTCTATTCTGCAGGTAACTAGAGACCAGATGAAGGTATTTATACAGCAGGAATTTAAGAAAGTTCAGAAAGTGATTGCTAATGAGGAACAGAAGGCCCTTCATTTAGTGGACATCCAAGAAGCAATGGCCACAGCTCACGTGACTGAGATACTGGCAGACATCCAATCTCACATGGATAGGTTGATGACTCAGATGGCCCAGGCCAAGGAACAACTTGATACCTCTAATAATGAATCAGCTGAGCCAAAGGCAGAGGTAAGTGAAAATGCTGGTGATTTGTAGCAGAACTATGAGGAATGTGACTGCCTTATTTGTTAGCTATGAAAATGCACACTTGTGATCTCTAAACATAATGAACTGAAAACTTGGGGAGGATTTCAACTAGTGTGAAACTGGAGTGGAGGTATTGGCTATTAGGGTCTACGCCTGACTTTTTGATCTGGCAATATTGTCCAACATAACTTAAAAGGAATGAATGCAGTCAGTGGGGCAGATAATAATCACAGTGAAGAAGCCAGAAATCTAAACCAGAGAAGAGGGTAATTGACAGACACATCCCATCTCAATCTGTGAAATGAATGTAAAAATGAGGAGAGTCAGCCGGGCGTGGTGGTGCACGCCTTTAATCCCAGCACTTGGGAGGCAGAAGCAGGAAGATCTCTGTGAGTTCAAGGCCAACCTGGTCTACAAACCTAGTCCAGGACAGCCAGGCTCTGTTATACAGAGAAACCCTGTCTAGAAAAACCAAAAACCAAACAAACAAACAAACAAACAAACAAAAAAGATGAGAGTCACTTTAGAGATGAGAACAGGGCTGAATTTGAATGAGTCAGCTAGTTAACCCTAAAACAGTCCAGAGTGAAACACTGGGGATTTTATTTTGTGAGTAGCAAAGAGGTGCTTCCCATTGGGTATTTTAAGGATCCATCTCTGTAAATTGAGGGCATATTTGCTGGATCAAGAGTACCACATAGGGGGCTGTGCATTGTGGCGCAGCTACTTGGGAGGCTGAGAAGGGAAGATCACTTTGACCTGTATAGTGAGACCTATTTAAAAAAAGAAAACCAAAGTACCTAAAAACAACAAAACAAAAAGTAGCATACTGTGAAAAGAAAAGAGAATAACGTGAACAAAATACATGAGATAAATGTGAATTGGTATTACTTAACTATATGCATTGCTATTTCATAACATAATAAAGTGTTTTCGGATATTTCAAATGACATATTTGGGCATTTCTATCTCTCTCGCTATATATATACACACATACACACATATCAAGGCAAAATCTAGACATGGTGGTGAGTGGCTTTAATTTCAGCACTAGGAGGTAGAGGCAGGCAGAGTTTGAAGCCAACCTTGGTCTACACAACTAATTCTGAACTAATTCTGAATATACAGACCCTGTTTAAAAAATGGGGGAAGAAGTTCTGTAAAGATGGCTCAGCAGTTAAGATCACTTTCTGCTCTTGCTGGGGACCCAGATTGGTTCCCAGCATCTTCATAGTATGTGCCACTCCAATTCCAGGAGATTCTTAGCTTCATCTGACCTCTGTATGTACATGTTGCACACACACCCATGTACACACACATAAGGAAGGAAGGTAGGCAGGCAAGCTGGCCATGGCAACCATTTTTTAAAAACATAAAACGTGTTTCAGGGAAAGGCTAGTGTTCCATGTGTCTTTCTAATAATAAATAAAACTTCTGGTTAAATACATGCCAAGTAGGTTGAGGTAGTTTGTTCTGTGAGAAAATGTGAGACAGTCATGCAGGCTTTCCAGAACTGCTGCTGAATTAGTGACTTTAGCCTTAACTAGCAGTCTTGCTCAGGCCACAGTATACTAGTCAGGGTATAACACCAGACTCAGGTCTCATTTAAGTCAGTCTGACAGGTATAAAAGACATCGTTCTGCCCATCTAAGACTCCTGATTAGTTTCCAATAAGATGTGAAAAAAAATAGATGTTGTTCTTTTCATTCCTAGAATTAGAAAAACGTGTACCTTAGTAAATTTCTAGATATATAATAAAATACTTTCTGGTCATAATTTTTTAAAACTGGATCTGTGTTTGTCCACCCCATTTATAAATGCTATATTGAGATGCAGAAAACTACAGAAACACTAACCTATTGTCATTTAGTTAGTGGAAAATAGAACTAGGAATTAGAATTAAATTTGTCTTCTACTACTGGCTGCTTTCACTCTTCTGTGTGTTGTGTGCTAAGTGTCCTGTAGTATCTATGGGAAAAATCAAGAGAATTCACAGTCCTTGCATACCTAAGGTCTTTTAAAGGTAAGGTAGTCATTTTGACTTAAAGGGTCAACAGCAATTACTATCTCAGATTCCCTTCAAATTGAGCCCTCATTTTAAGTTACACTTTCAGAAAGAACATTTGGTTTGTGACATAGATCCCTCTCTTTTATTTTTATTCTAAATAATGAATTTAGTCCCTCCCTAGCATTAACTCTTCTTTACTTCAACTTATGAAATTACTCTTAGGATGCAAAAGCTGACAGGGTATAAGGAGTAGACTGTGGACACAATAAAACTATTAAGAATAAAAAGAAGCATTCTGTTAGGTAGAATATGTTCAATGAGTTTTTGTCATTAATAGTGTCTCATCCCAATTAATTTGGCAATTTACTAGCTAGAGCAAATATCTAAGTACCTCTCACTCTACAGAGGAATTCTTTTTATACCTTTGTGTAACACAGAAGGAGAAGAAAAATTACCTGTATTTTGAATTTAGTCAAAAGGTTCCTTTTCAACCTTTTAATGAGCATGTTCAAACATACAGGAATATTGGAAGGATTTTAAGGATTACACCCTATATCATTTAAGTTCTAATTCATTGACAGTTTCATAGTTGCCACTTTCTAGCCTTTCGTTTATCAATCCATTTTATTTTTAATACTAAAATCAAAATGGAGAACTGGAGGTGTCACTTAGTTGATAAAGCGCTTGCCTAGCATTCATGAAGTTCTGGATTTGATCATAGTATCATATAAAACTGGTGTGTTGGGGCACACACCAGCATTCAGGAGGTAGAGACAGGATCTGAAGCTCAAGTTCATCCTTGGCTACATTAGAAGTTTGAGAACAGCCTGGGATACATGAGAGGCTATCTAATAAAACAAAGCAAAGAAAAGAACAGAGCTTCTGGTTCTGCACAGGAGTCATGATCATGTTTCATTTTACTCTTCCAATCCTGGATGAAAGTCATTTAACAGAGGAAAAGATTTAGTACTAGCTGTGAACATTGGACTTAAAGATCTGCAAGACAGTTAACAAGGTTTGCTTCCTTCCTGTATTTCCTAGCTTAGGTGTTCTGTAAACTAGGAACCCTAACACATATAGACAAAAAGAAAAATTCCCAAGAAAAATCTACTGCCTGTAACGGAACAATTTGGAAGAGTGTTATCCAGCTATAGAGAAAGCTTTTGACCATGTCTGCCTATTCTAGAGTAAATACATGAGCTCGCTGCTCAGCAGCCATAGTTAGCACTATTGCAGTAGACCTAGTGGGCTAAATATCTGTTGTCTACGCTCCCCTACACTAACAAGTTATCTTTATTTTTCCACTGAGCCTTTAGGCAAAACCTTGCTTTCTGCTTTTGTAAAAGTAAGGGTCACTCTTTCTCCTTTAAGCAGTAAGGGTCTTGGAACTCCTAACTTTACTCCTGCCTGCTTTAACAATAAGGAAGTACTAATGACATTCCCTGTGGAGACTGTTAACAGAGGTCTAACTATTTCCTCTTACCCTGTGTTAACAAACCATTGCCCCTCCACTCCAGGATCAGTTAATTTAAATTGTTTTTGTTAAATATGTTTTTAAATCCTTACTATCATCAATATTACTGATTTGTTTTCATTTTCATTTTTTAGGTTTTTTTATACTAATGTATAAAATACAACTGTTTCTTTGAGACAGTGTTTCATTGTATTACCCAGATTGATCTCAAATTCTAGTTCAAGCAGTCCTCTGTCTTAGCCTTCCAAGTAATTGTAGCTTTAGATAATGCTCACTGTCCCAGCATACAAATAACTTTTTGTTTTTCAAGACAGGGTCTTTATGTAAGAGCCCTGGCTGTCCTGGATTCCCTTTATAGACTAGGCTGGCCTCGAACTCACAGAGATCTACCTGCCTCTGCTTCCCAAGTGCCAGGATTAAAGGCGTGGGCCACCTTGCCTGACCATACAAATAATTTTTAACCTTTCCAAATTTCCATAGTAGTCAGAGCTGTGGCCTAGTAGATTCTCTGGGATTCTTATCACCAGCAGTCGTGCCATCTATGATGTCTTGCTCCTCCCTCTGAGCTCTGTGCTAGGTATTTTGCTTTTTTGCCTAAGTACAACAGCTAGAACCACCAGTACAGGATGTGCATGATGCTAAGGTGCATTCTCGCCTTGTTCACTGCCTTACAGGGAAGAACTCAGTGTGTACCATTAAACATTAATGATGTTTCTAAATGCTCTTCATCAAGTTGAAGGTTTCTTAGTCATAAATTGGGTTGAAATTTATCTTTTGAATTTATTGAAATGATTATATAGATTTTTTTGTATTTTTATAATGATTATTACATTGACTAATTTTACAATAATAAACTAATCTTGCAGTCTTAGAATAAACTTTTTACACAGTCATGGTGTATTATCTGGATTCAGTTTGTTAATTTATTTTTATGACTTTTCATAAAGGATTTTGACCTATAATATTTATGTCTATGTTTTGTCAGTTTTTGCTATTATGTATACATTTGCTTCATAATTCAAACTGAAAAGTATTCCCTTCTCTATTTTCTGAGCTTCTATTCTTTATCAAACTTAAATATTAAAAATATCTTATCCAATTTTTTTTTTAGTCAGAATAATATGCTTAAGAAATAATGGATGTCTGGACCCCTGCTGTGTGTCTCCTTGCAGTCTGACCTTTACTTCTGTGCCCCAGTGACCTTTCTTCATTTCAGTAAGAACTTCTCAAAACGGGAGGACACAGTAGAAAGTTATGTAACTTCTAGAGACCAGTGTTTGCAGTGTAGTGAGTAGCTAACATTCTTGCTAGTTTTTACTGTATTTTTAGAGTATTGCCCAAAGATTTTGGGGCTGTGTGTGTGTGTGTGTGTGTGTGTGTGTGTGTGTGTGTGAGAGAGAGAGAGAGAGAGAGAGATAGCAAGAGAGAGAAGTGATCCTAACTAAAAAATACAATGATATGTTTAAAAGGCTTATTTTTATCTGTAATTCATGAACATTTCCATATTATTCCTAGTGGATATGTTTGTTTGTTTTTGTTTGAGATAGGGTCTTATGTAACCCTGGCTGGCTTCAAACTTGCCATGTGGCTGAGGATGACCTCTGAGTCTCTTGCCTCTCTCTCCCAAGTGCTGAGATTACAGACATGTTCCACCTTGCTCGAGTTATGTAGTGTAGGGGATGGAATCTAGAGCTTTGTGCATGTTAGACACACTGTCACTGAGTATATCCCCAACCCTTCTGTCCAGTTTTTGAAAGGAGTTTTCTCAGTTGAGTCAAGATAATCTTAGAGAAATTTGTTTCTGTGAAGACATTTTTAAAAATGTCTTAAGCATTTATTTTAACTTTAAAAATCTACTAGTTTTGACTTTGAATCCAGGTGTTTTTAGAATAATAAGAGTTTTCTAATTGATATTGAATGTCATATTCTCAGTATGAACCACATGCACTACCATTTTAATTGGCCAGCTGGGACCAGGACATAGCTCAGTGGAAGTGTTTGCATATAACATGTTAAGGCTTTGAGTTTAATTCCTAGCACCCTGAGAGTTCAGCAATAAACTACTAGTCTAAAATGTCTGGTGTTACTCTGTAGTGAAGGAGATATGATTCAAAGCAAGTTAAATGTAGAATCTTGGATGACATTGTCATTTAATTTTTATAATAGTTTGTATATTCTATCTATAATCAAAATCAAGAAAACCATATATAAAAGTTATGCATATAATGTTTAGCCTATTTGTATTAGGCAATCTTGAAGAAGAAAAAAAATCATCTATCTTGGTGTATCTGAAGTTCTGAACCTAAATAATCTTATCCTATATTTATAAACCTAAAGAAGTTATTTAGACTTGAAAATATCCTTTTAAATCCTAAACAATTCAAGTTCAATTGAAATTTTATAACTATTATGTCTTCAACCCCATCAAAGACATAAGAAGGGATAAAGTTATTATTTGAGTGAGTAGGAAGCATAGGAGAGAAGCTTCCAAAAAGAAATATGACAGTTTGTTGCCTAAACAGTCCCAAATATCTCTCAATATTGTTGGAGCATCATCTTCAGCCCTCTGACCAAGCATTTTTTACAGACTAAATTGTGCAGCAGGAAATAAGGATTTTCCCATTCTGTCTCTGCAGAATTAGGGCATTGACTTACCTGCATTTAAGCTCTGGAGAGAGAGCAGGGGCATTTTTGCCCAATAGGAATTATTTCCTGATGGGAGATTTCTTTTTGATGCTCATTGTCTTCTTCCAAGTCAAATGGGAGCTGTCAGGAGTTGACAGTCTTATGTCAAACAATTCTTAAAATAATAATAAAAAAAAATCTTTAAATGCCATTTTCTGTTTTCCTTTGAGGGTTTTGAAGACATCTATCGATTTATTTATAAATCTATCATCTATCTATCTATCTTTGAACAAGCAAACTGTGTATTTTAACCATTTACTATCTGTTTAACCTATTAAGTCTATTTTGTGATAAATTAAGACTAGTTTTTGACATGACCAGAAGCTTGACTGGCCAGTAATCAACCTGTATTACCCAGACTCCTAAATAGATTTCAGTAGCAACCCATAAAAGGATTGGAAGTAAACCTATACTTTTAAATGAGTTGTATAGGCACAATACCTCATATAAGAGTTGAAAATATACTTACTATGTGTCAAAATATACAATTCTATACTAATGAATCAAAATTTAACCTTATTTTTGTATCAGTATACAAAATTATATACCAATGTATCAAAAGAAAACCTTATTTTAAGAATAACAATAGTTTTGAATTTCAAAGCAGATTCAATAATCTATTCTTATATCTTATCATTACTATATTATATACATATATCCCCCTCTTTTTCTTTTCAAGTCTCTTCACCCTATATAAGACAGAAAGGAGGATAGAGAAAAGAAAAAGAGGTCTCCAAGTCTAACTTTCTATACCTTGCTTAACAAAACCATATAACAATTTGTAACCATTTCCCCTAAACGATAGCTATAACCCATCAAATAACGAAAGAATCATCCACCCCACTTTTTGGGAATGTGACATCGCTCTCTTAAAACTTCTTCCTGCTGAATTGGGTCACAGAAAACCTGTTGGGGGGGCCTAAATAAAGTGGAAAAAATGTTAATCAATTTAATAGTAACATTTGTTGTCCAGTCTCTATGTCCTCAGCAATTTGAATGTCCTGAGCAGTTTGTAGTCCAAAACTGGACATTGGGCGGGAAAGTTCAGGGCTTTATTGAAGTCCTGTCTGGAACAGTCTTTGAGCCTGGGCCATATCAGCAAGCTATTTGAAGTTCTCGATGCAGATTTTTGAGGAAACAGCTATTGAGGCAGTCTGTGAGGCTGGATCATTTGGGTTACTTGTCTTGTCTTCTTTGGACTCTGGTCCCATTGTTCTGAAAATATATGATTTTGCACAAGTAACATGTAGTTCTGCAATTACCAAAATGCCTTGGATGTGCAGGATGCACAAATCAATTAAGGAGTATCTTCTATTCTTTGAACAGAAGAAAGACATTTGTAAGTCTCCATGCCATATAAAAACATGGCATGTAATAGTATTACATATATATGCTATATATAATCTATTTTAAATTGAAAATAAAGCATAAGACTGAATGGAGTTTAAATATTCTCCTCTACAGTTGACATAAATTTATTAATTGATTAAAACAGGTTTATTCTGTGTTGTTCTGGATTTTTTTAGATTAGGTTGGCCTCAAACTCAAAGGGACCAATCTGTCTCTGTCTTTGTCTCCCATGTTTTGGGATCAAAGTTATGCATTTATATATTTTTTTCCTTTTCTCCTTTCTTTGGAGATTTAATTTCTATGTGGATATTTCTATCCTTATTGAGACAGTGTTTCTCTTTGTAGCTTGGGCTGTCTTGATTTGCTCTGTAGATTTAGATTGGCCTCAAACATATAAGGAACCTGTTTTTTCCTTGTTTCCCAAGTTTTGAGATAAAGGTATGAATCTAAATAATTGAATTACCCTTATTAAACAATAAGATTGATTAAACCATTTTGTATTAGTTTGAGTTCCAATTCTCCCATGGAAACCCCATTCTTAAGGAGATTGGTGTTGAATAGCCTGATATGCCTTACATTAGCTTTTCTTAAAAGCTGTTGGCTGTGGGAGGCATGCTGTTTGCATGTTCTTCCCAAGCCTAACTGTGGGTCCTTACATTGATTAACAGAATATATCTCTTTCTCTCTCTCCTTCCCCCCTTCCAGACAGGATTTCTCTGTGTATCCTTGTCCTGGACTCACTTTGTAAACCAGGCTGACCTTGGTGAAGGTCAGGGATCTGTCTTTGTTTCTCAAGTGCTGGGATTAAAGAAATTCACCACCACACCCAGCGATTAACATACCTCTTTTAGGGGCAAAATGCTTCCCTTAGTGGTAGCCCCACACCTAAGGAGACTGGCTTGTGACCCCTTTCTCTTTTCGTAAATTTAAGATTATGTGTATTTATCTATTAGATCAGTAAGGACATTATTAAATTTAACATCAAGGAAAAAAAGTGTCATTTTTGAATTCTAGACTGTCTTTAGTAAGCAGCCTTATCTTATCAGCAGGGTTCCCACCCTGCCTTCATTGTTTTAATCAGGCTGGTCTAGAATCCAGAGATCTGCCTGTTTCTTCCTCTAGTGTGATGGGATTAAGGGCGTGTGCCAATTCCACCCTGCTCAAATATTTCACTTAAATCCCAGATTTTAGTAACTCTGTGACCCAGAGAACAACTTTGAACTGCAGTGACAATTTGAAATCTGCCCAAAATCTTCAAAAATCTCTTATGGTTTAGCAATGCCAAACCAGAAAAATATCCTTTCTATCTCCTGATTTGGGAAAATCAAAGACATCCAAACAAAAATCAGGCAAAGAAACAACATTCCAAAAGCCTTCACATGTCTAACCATGCCATCCCATGCTGCAATTAAGTCTTGTTCATTATTACTCGGAATCTAATTGGGACTGTATTTCATTGGTAGACCTTTACCAGATAGCCCTGAGAAGCACCTTATAGCCAGGGAGCTCTTAGCTCCAGCTGCCATCAATGTTGCCTTATTTATCAGGAAAGGCCTCCCTCTTTCCTTCATTATCATTGTTGGCAATTTAGCATTCCAGCTGTAAATGCTTTCCTTTAAGACTATCCTAGTCTGAACTTTCATGAAATAGATACACAGAACCACAATTGTCAGGGTAAAAATCATTTGCATGCTAAGAGAAACAAACTCAATTGGAATACAAAAGTATTGAGGCATTATGAATTCCTCCATTTTTAATCTAGGCTATTAATTCCACTCTAAAATTCTGTTTAGAAGGCTACCAGTGTTTTAGTGTGCAAGGAGAGCTAAGCCTTAGCTCTGCCTTTGCTGCAAGGTAACAACTTTTGTTAAAGTAGCTGCACCTTTGAAATGCATTTGGGTTTGCTTCCCCACTCTTTTGCTAGGAAACTGGCCTTCTCATGCTGTAAGCATGGATTCTAATTGCCCTAGTTGGACGCCATTTGTTAGAAAAAAAATAATTAAATTACTTTGGACTGCCATTTGTAGAAATAATTAGTTAAATTGTTTACTAGTATTTATATTACTATTATTTTTTTTTGTTTGTTTTTCGAGACAGGGTTTCTCTGTGTAGTCCTGGCTGTCCTGGACTCACTTTGTAGACCAGGCTGGCCTCGAACTCGCAAAGATCCACCTGCCTCTGCATTCCAAGTGCTGGGATTAAAGGCGTGTGCCACCACCACCCAGATAGTATTTATGTTATTATTAATTGGTTTGGGTGGTTCTTAATTCTTAACCCGCCACTATAAATAAATACACACAGAGACCACATGGATTTTAACAAGCCTTGGCCTTAATTGAGCAATCGTGGCCCATCTAAGCTAGCTCTTAATTCTATTGCCCAAATGTTACCCCATATATACATATGTCCCCTTGGACTTCCATTCTCCTCGCTATGCCGATGTTCCCAGCCATGTGGAATGAGGTTCCTTTTTCCAACCCATAGTGTGTGTCATCTTTCCTGCTGCTCCCAGCTGGAAAGCTTTATTCCTCTGTCTAAAGTGCAGGTTTCCTGTTCTAATCTCAGGAAATTCCACCTTTCTCTGTCTTTGCCCAGTCTCAGGCCTCAGCATTTATTTAACCAATCAAAGTCAATTAAGTAACAGACAGCAAACAGGACCAATTAACATTTAGAATGCTTAACATTACACCATTACAACCCTTTCACAGGGATTGCCTATCAGATACCTTGCATATCAGATATTTACATTACAATTCATAACAGTGGCAAAATTAGTAGTTATGATGTAGCAACAAAAATAATTTTTATGGTTGGGGGGTCACCACAACATGAACTATATTAAAGGTCATACCATTAGGAAGGTTGAGAACCACTGTTATAGACATCTTCTGGTTTGTCTTTGTTAAAATAGACTCACAACCTTGCTTTTGATTTGGGCATGAGGAGAGAAATTAAAGAAATCTAAACCAGTTTTTACCAACAATGATCTCTAATACTTTTCTTCTTTGTTTTTCAGGGTGAAGAGGAAGGACCCAGGTAAGATTACATCATTGCTTCTTGTCTAGTCTCAGAAGCAGAGTGACATTTGCAGCCTTCTAATGCCCCCTGAGATATAGACAAGCAAGGGATAGCATAGATAAGGGTTATTTGTCTTAATTATGGGCTTTGAGGCCTTTATTTTGTAAGATTCCCATCTGCTTCCCCATTTGTGTCATTTTCTGCCTGTAAACTTCACATAAAGGTGACTTGAAAGTATATAGTGACAAGGACTTTGCTTTGTTCTTTAGCATATTTAGAATACCTTGTTAAGAATAGTGGGCTCTATATTTGACTATCAAATGGACCTACTAAACTTTATTTTTTTTATGTAAGTTGTATTTTGTGAATGTGCTGTATATTATTTCTGTCACAATGACTGTCACAATTAATACTAAGTCATAGTTATAAAAAATTGTGTAAGTGGGGAAAGGGTTTTATATTTTTATTTATCAATAGTTGGAAGAAATTTAACAGGCCATTTATTATTGGCTCAGCCGTATAGTAAACTTGGACTTTACTTTCCTCTTCATCTACTTGAGTAGTGAGAAAATACTATAGGAAATCCTGCAGCTATGCCTTCAAGCATATTGTATATCCAGACAGACGCCATCTTCCATGCGGACTAAAGGACTTAAGAAAGGAAGATGTCCAAAAAGAAATCTCCCATCAGGAGATAATTCCTCAAAAAGAAATCTCCCATCAGGAGATAATTCCTATTGAGCAAAAATGCCCCTGCTCTCTCAACAGACTATATACAGTCCAAAGATGGACCAGAGCTTAAATGCAGGTAAGTCGATGTCCTGATTCTGCAGAGACAGAATGGGAAAATCCTTATTATTTCCTGCTTCCCAATTTAGTCTGTGAAAAATGCATGGCCAGAAGGCTGAAGGTGATGCTCCAACTATATCAAGTGATATTTGGGACTTTCTGGGCAACAAACTCATATTTCTCTTTGGAAGCTGCTCTCCTATGCTTCCTACTCACTCAAATAATAACTTTATCCCTTCTTATGTCTTTGATAGGGTTGAAGGCATAATAGTTATAAAATTTCAATTGAACTTGAGTTGTTTAGGATTTAAAAGTATATTTTCAAGTCTAAATAAAATCTAGGTTTATAAATATAGGATATGATAGAAATTATTTAGGTTCAGAACTTTAGACACACCAAGATAGATAGATGATTTTTCCTCTTCTTCAAGATTACCTGATACAAATAGGCTAAAAATTATGTGTGTAACTTTTATATATGGTTTTCTTGATTGTTTCATATTTGTTCTTATTGTTTTTACTATATGAGTTAAAAAATTTAGTTTTTTTTTTTTTAGACAAAAGGAGGGAATTGTTGGGGTAGTGTTAAGCATTCTAAATGTTAATTAATTGGTCCTGCTTGCTGTCTGTTACTTAAATTGAATCTGATTGGTTAAATAAAATGCTGAGGCCTGAGACTGGGCAAAGCCAGAGAAAGGTGGGACTTCCTGGGATTAGAGCAGGAAGCCTGCGCTTTAGAAAAAGGATTAATTCATTCCAGCCAGGAGCAGCAGGAAGGAGGCACACACCATGGGATAGAAAAAGGAACCTCATTCCACATGGCCAGGAACATCGGCATATCGTGGAGAATGGCAGTCCAAGGGGACGTATGTATATATGGGGTCATATTTGGGTAATAGAATTAAGAGCTAGCTTAGATGGGCTAGGATTGCACAATTCAGGCCAAGGCTTGTTAAAATCCAAAAAAAAAAAAAAAAAAAAAAAAAAGAAAGAAGGGGAGATGTCAGAAAAGGTATCTCGGTCTCTGGTATTCAGATTTTATTTTAGCCACAAGTGCTGCCCTTTATCATGGATTTTAAGTAGAATGTCAATGAGTATAAAACATTTTTCTTTACATAGAGTTAAGATTATGTATCCTTTGGTGAACCTTCCTCATCATAGTAGAGCCTGAGTGGTTTCTTCAGGTCTTAGTGCAAGATTCACTAATGTAACTCAATTCCTTCTTAAAAGAACCTTAAAAACTGTCCAAGATTGCCTATGGAGCCAGTATTTGACTCTGGATTTATTTCTGACCAACAAATATAGTTCCCTTTTCCTGATGTCTTAGGTTTTGTTTTTTCCTTTGCCGTGATGAGGTATGCCCTGACAAAAGCACTTTAAGAGAGAAAGGGTTTATTTTGGCTCACAGTTCAAGGTACAGTCCCCATTATAGTGGGAAAGTCAAAGCAACAGGGATTTGAGCAGCAGGTCACAGAGCATCTGCAACAGAAGAAGAGAGCAAAGAATGCTTTTGCCCACCCCAGTTTTTCCTTTCTATACTATCCAAGAGCTCATCTAGGGAATGGTGCCACTCATACTGGGAAGGTCTTCCCCCTTCAGTTAAACTAACCAAGATAATTCCCTACAACTAGAAGCCAATCTAACCTAGATGATCTCTCCCAAGTGTACATGAAGGCTTGTCTACTAAAGTGATTTTAGGTCCTGTCAGATTGACAGATAAAACTAATTACCACATCTTGAACCACCACCTTTAAATGTATTCTTTGAGAATTTCATACATGAATATAATGTGTCTTGATAAATCTACTCCTTATTCCTCCCCTCTAACTCCCTCTATGTCCCCACAATCACTCTTACCTCCCAACTCCATATAATCCTTTTTAAACCCACCGAGTCCTTTTATTGCTGCCAGTTTATCATGGGTGTAGGACCTTCCAAAGAAATGGGGACAACCTACCAAAAGTTACATCCGTGAAGAAAATTGACATATTTCTTCCTCCAGCAACTATCAGTTACCAATATGTCCTCACCTAGGGGTGGGAATCTGTGAGCCTCTCCTTCATCCACTCTGGGATTTTGGCTGGCTTGATTTCATGCAGGCCTTGTATATCTGGTTACACCCACTGTGAGTTCATATATGTAGTGCCCTGTCATATCCTGAAAACAGTTTTGCAGTAGCGTTCAACTAACTCTGGCTCTTAACAATCTTTCCACCCTCTTCTCTAGTGATCTCCAGGGGGCATTTGTGGGAAAAGGGTGTGATACCATTGAGGACTGAGCAATTTATGATATCTTAGTTTCTGCTTATTGATCAGTTGTGATTCTCTATTAATCATCATTTGCTGCAAAAAGAAGCTTCTCTGATGAGGGCATAGAATATACTAATTTATGGGTATGAAGATAAATATTTATGGAGCAGTTTAAAATGATGTCTATTAAGGAGAATAATAGTAGGTTCTCCCTAAGGCTTATGACCTACCCCGCTATGAATTCTTGGTTCGGTTAACAGCAGCAGGCATGAATTCCATCTTGTGGATTGGGCATTAAATCCAAGGAGAAAAGTTGTTCATTACTCTCAATGTTATGTATGTTACTCCCAATTTCTTCCCCCATGGGCATATCTTGGAAGGTTTACACCTGAGTCAGATTATTGATTACCACCCCTACCCCCCACCCCCATAGCCTGCATGGTACATTCCAGTACTATGGAAGCTAGCCAGTAGGGATGAAGCTTCTAGGTTAGTACCAGCTCAATTTCTCCAGGTCTACTGACTCAACTATGTGGTGTCTTTAACAATAGTGTCTTCTTCTTAACCATTAAATTCATGCTTGTTGGTTCTGTTCAGCTTATTTTTGTCGACCTACCATTTGGCTCAATCTATTCCAATTAGCACTTCAGGACTGATTGCCTTTGATCTAAAATTTCTCTCATTTATGATATATGCTTTACCATTTCAACAAGCCCAAAGAGAATTTTGTTCCAAAGTTTTCTGTGTGGCTGAGAGATTAAATGAGGTTTTGATCTGTAAAGGAAGATGAAAGGAAATGCAGATCTCCCTGCACAAGCATTGGCTAGGGAGGCTTGGTCCCATATTTAGTCATCCTCTGCTGCTGAAGGAACAACAACAAATCCTGTATACTGTGTAATAGACTTTTCAACAGCTGGAGTTTCCTTGCCTTCTTTCCTCTTAGGTTTTGACTTTCTGGGCTGTTTGATATGAGATAGTCAGATATTGTGCTTTTGTTTATGCCTCTTCCTCACCAAGTTATTATACTGTAGAGTTGACTAGCAAATTAACAACAACAGTAGTTATTGTAATTACCCTGTACTAAAGGCTTATTATGTTCAAAGTGCTTTCTGTTATACATTTTCATTTAACTTCATGCAAAGTCTATGATGTAGTTATCCTATTTGTCAAATGAAGACATATTAATAAATTTTCATTTATTAATCACCAGGACATCACAAAGCTATTTAGTAGTAAGTTGCAGAACTAGAAAGTGAGTGATCATTTTCAGGGCTCATTTAGACTATTTGCGGAGGGCAAGCACATGATTCTTTGTGACCCTATGTGAAAGCCAAGAGAATTCTCACACAGTCCTCAGAGGATCACTTGGTCTACTTCCTCTAACCCAGGGATTGTAACTCCCTGCTGGGTCTGTTTTCTGAAAGTGATTTCTCTTCTCCTTAGCTACTTTGCTTATCCAAGACTATTTATTTAATCCTCACATAGTATCTCCTGAGCATCAACACGAAGATTCTCTAGGGAGCTAAGCAAGCCTTTGACATCACAGGATAGTTGCTTGTTGCTTGCCATGTAGTGGCTACTCCTCAAATCATGATACATAGTCATATGGCTGGCAAGGATCCTCAGAGGGTATTGTAAAGCAAAAGTCTTAATATGTAGAATGTGGATATTAGCTACTGTGGGGTCATCTTGTAAGAAGGTGTCTTTGAAGCCCTGAATGATTATTTCTTCTTCAAGCAAAAAAGCAATTTACACTTTCAGCATCAATTTTCTGTCTTCTCTGTACTATTGTGGGAGATCTTGTGTTCATTGCCTCACAGATTGGCTCCTTCTCTACCCCGCTGAAGCCTGCTGAGAAGTAATATGTATTTGATGAAAGAGGGTGGCAGTATGATCTGCTGGTGTGAAAGCAGTTGTTTTCCAGGAGGCAGTGAGAGACAGAAAAAGACCTTTAAACTCTTGTGTTCGGAGGTAAAGGAGCAAGATGAGGATTAAATTTCTATTTGCTTTTGGGGTTTCCTGTGATTTTTCTTTTTAAACTAAGAGGAAAATGACTTTTTAATAGTATCAGCTATACAGGGGACTTCTCTAGAGTTTTCATCTTCAAAGTTGGCTGTTATTCAGTCATAAAGCACCTGCTGAGATAATTGTGAATGTGACACATGCTGATTGTGTGATCAAACAGGAAGGAGTAAGAACAAAAAGCATTGACCAACCTTTCTTCTCTTGTGTGCCTGTGACCAATGGGTGACCTTGGTCAACTCATTTAACCTTGTGTATGATTATTTCTATGTAAATACAGCCTCCCTGTCCCACCTTTACCAAGTTTGGGGGTTTGTGTTAGTTGTTTTTCCATTGCTGCAACAAAATACCTGAGATATGTAAAGGGAAATTTTCCTCACACACAGCTTTAGAGACTTTAAGCTGTGATTATTGACTGTTTAGTCCTTGGACCTGTGACAAGACAGTACATCACGGTAGGTAGTAGATAGTAATGGTGGCAAAAGACAGTAGGATGTTATATATAATATATATATTATATATATATTTATCTATAAAATATATGTAGCAGTCTAGTACGAGACAAAATATAGTAGAACCAGAATCTCAATGACTTTTCAAAGCACACTCCTAAAACCTGGTTCTTTAGCCGACCTCACCTTCTAAGGATGCACTACCTCCCAGCAGTGCCAGAGTTGTCAGCCAAGCCTCTGGCACATAATCTCTAGAGAATATTTATTAATTTTAGTTGTATATGCTTTAATTAATAATTTTAAAAATTGTAAATCTCAGTTTTGTTTTTTTAAGTAACAACAATGGTTATGGAAGAGGAGACCATGGCCCTTGGGAATATGAGGACAAAGATTTCTGTTGAATTTACAAAGGTCTCAAAGTCTAGTTTGAAAGAGCTAAATAGACAAGTTTATTATCATATGTAATTGCTATATGATAATTATCATTAAGATGTTTAAAGAAACATGAATTTGCGTAGGGGGTAAGGCAGGACTGGGAGGGGTATTTTAATAAAAATATTATATTTTATTAAACATAATAAAATATATTTTTATTTAATGTAATATTTTATTTATAAAATATTTTAATTAAATAAAAAATTGCTCTCAACCTACATGCTACATATGCTACCCTCCCAAAATGAAGAACCATGTTTTTCTTTTTTTTTTTTTTTTAATTTTTAAATACTTTATTTTTTTTTCTTCAAGTTACATCTCAGTAACAAACCCCTCCCTATTCCCCCTTCCTATCACGCCCTTCCACCCTCTTCCCCCCAGAAGTTTCCCCTTTCAGTCCAACAGATGGTTCCTTCTCTTATAACAGTAAGTATTATACAAAACAATAGATATAAATATGCCACATTTATGAGAGTTAAATGGCCCAGTATACCTTCCCAATGTCCAGTTTATACATATTTGGCCCCTGACTTTAACATTCTACTATCTAACCAACTCCATGAGTTTAAAGGTCTATATGTGACTCAACATTCATACTATCTTGCAACACACTTTTAAGAGTATCTTCTTAGATCTATAACATCCTCTTGATTCCTAAACAGTTCAAAATTTAACTATGAGACTCTAGCTGTCTATTCTTCAACCACCTCAGAGACCTGAGAGGGATAAATATATTTGCTTATATAGGAAGTGCAGGGCCTGCAGCTTCCAAAACTAAGAAAGGACATACCAATGACTGCCTGGACAGTTCCCATTTTCTCTCCATACATTCCTGCATCAATCTTCAGCCTTTGGGTCCTGTTTCTCTGACAGACATTTGTTGTAGAGCAGGGATTATGAAGGACTTACCTACCCTGTCTTGGCAGAGTTAGGCTGTCGACTTCCCTGCTACCAAGTTTTGTCCTTTTTGGACAGCAGTCTGTCTGCAGTTGGTGCAAGGGGTTTTTTCATGCCAAGAGAAAGGCTTGCCACTAATTCAACCATCTTACAGTGGAGGTTCTTCGATGCTTATCTTCTACTTGGAGTAGAATAGGGGGTGCTGTCAGGAGCTGATATGTCTCGATATCAAAAAAAAATCTTGATTTAGGATAACATCTTTGAATGCCATATTCTGCAGATCTCTTGGGGTTTTTGAAGATGCCCTATCCGTCTCTTGTATTTAGATAAGCAAATGTTGCTTGTCTCTTAGCAACTTGATTACTGGGTAGTTTAGAGAATATCTGTGATAGACTGTCATAGTAGCTAACAAAGTGACATGTTTGCATGACTAGGAGTTTGTTTTAACTATCCTAGACTGTTTTAGACGGTTGGTATCAAGAGGTCAGAGCTTCACATTTTATTTTTAAGTATCTCTAGGTATGATACCATTAGGTGTCGGGAGCCGCAATCGCCATTACAAGATGGCACCGGCTTCCTGCTTCCTGGTTCTTCACGGAGGTGCTGTGCCGGTGTGTGCATGCGCAAGGCGCGTTTCTTGGCACTGCGATCTCATGCTAATTAGGTGATTCCGTATGAGCCAATGAGGGTTCGACAAGTCTCCCTATGTGCTATATAAGCGGCCGCTTGCCGGAGCTCGGGGTCCCTCTCCACCATGCTATCTAAAAGAGCTGTACAATAAATGCTGTCAGAAGAATCCTGATTGTGTGGCGCTTTCCTTATCGGCGAGGCGGGCGCGACAATTAGGAAGCGTTACCTTTAAATTTGTATCAATATACAAAGATCTATTCAATTGTGGTTAAATATACTCTTAATTATGTATCAATATACCAAGATCAGTGCCTATGTAGCCCTATACAATCTTAATATTACGTCCATATGCAAGGGTCAATACCATTGTGGCCAACTATAATCTTAATTTTGTATCAATATACAAAGATCAATACCGATGTAATCCAATACAATCTTATTTTTGCACAATAAACAATGGTCAATACCACTTTAGCCAGATAAACTAATTTTGTATCAATATACAAAGGTATAAGGGCATATTCAATAATCTGCCCCTTCTTCTTGGACCTTCCTGTGCTATGTCTATATCTCATTTTTCTCAAGCCCATGCACTCCTACATAGGAGAGGAAGAAGGATACAGAAAAGGAAAAGTAGGAAGTCCCTGGGGCTAACCTCCAAAACCCATTAAGACAGGACCATTTATCAGCTTGTAGTCTCTTCATTTTGGTTCCTCCCAAAATGAAGAACCATGTTTTTCAATGCAGCATTCTTTCTGCCTTCCTAGAGTTTATAGAAATTAATGAATTAAATTACCGATACACTCTTTTGTCCTGAGATTGCAAATTGATAGTTTGGTTGTTGCATTCTCTTCGTCTTAGGAGGCTTATCTAGAAGCTAAAGAAAAGGGCTCTGATATTTGTGACATAGAATAGAAATATCTGCGCTGCTTATTATACATAGTAGGCATTCAGCCTGAGAAGCTCTTAACTGACATTTCCCATGTTATGAAGCCCGAGCTTATTTTGTTTTCTGGTGATGAGATGGATTGTTTATCCCCTCCTTTAGCCAGTTGAATAGTGAAGCTATGCTGCTGAAGAACCAGGTTATAGGAGTGCACTTTCAAAAGCCATTGAGATTTTGGTTCTACCAGCAGCCTCCTTGCTAAAGTTTTCAGAAACTTGCCTGAGAGTCACAACTTTATTTTGTGCATGTTAACCATAGAACCCATTTGCAGCTGGAAATTTCAACTGAGACACCTCTGACATGAATCTGCCTTCAAATGTAAATGCTGTGTAGTTGTAGTCTGTATTCTCATATATATCTGCCTACTTTGCATGATTTCATAATGCTAAAGAAAAGGCCAGGCAAGAAAGGACTTGGATGGTTGCTTTTCCTTCTGTAGCTCTTCTCTGGTCAACTTCTATTTACTATCCAGTATGATAGTTGTGATGTTGTGTGTTTATACACTAGACTTCAAGGCTTATCAAAATGAGTCTTTCCCCTGCCTCTAGAGGCATTATAGACATGGCTGCTGTGTCACATGTACATCAGTAGGTGGCAGAGAGGAGAGAGGCTATATCTACATTCAGTGTTCTGACCTATGAACATCTGAATGATTAGTAGCCTAACATTCCCTGAAGAAAGCAAGTATGAGACCTCCACAAGTTTAGCGCCAGGGATCCTGGACAGGGAGCTAGCCTGCGATGACCACCAGTCCAGCACCAGGCAAGCACAAGATGAGCTCTCAAGACAGGAAGCAAAAAAAAAAAAAAAGACAGGAAGCAAGCCAGGGACTAGAACCTCTCTGCCTGGCCCTATATGTGGGGATTGTGGGTAAGCCAGCCCCAGAGGTGTGAGTGTGGGAGAACCAGCCCTGCCTCTTGTCTGCTTTGTAGTAGTGTTGGCAAGGGTGAGATCCCTTCCCCTCCCTTTTGCCCTCACCACCAGTGGCAGACAGGAGATTGACCCCAATGGGGTCACAAGAGCAGGAGAGCTGTCCCTGCCCATCACGTGCTGCAGCCCTCAGGAGAGCAAGCCCTGTACCTCACCTGGACAGCACAGGATAGCTGGCCCTGGATCTGGGGGTTGTGGGAGATCCTGCCTTCTCTCTGCTCTGCGGAGGTGTTGGTAAGGGAGAGATCCCCTCCCTTCCCTTCTGCCCTCTCCACATGTAGCAGGTGGGATAGTTGGTCCTGATGGGATCATGAGAGCAGGAGAACTGACCCAGCCTCTTACCTGCTACAGCACTCAGGAGAGCAGGCCCTGCATCTTACCTGGTTAGCACAGTAGAGCTGCCCCTAGTTGTGGGGGTTGAAGGCACAGAACCAGTGCTTTAAGTTGGCCTATCCCAAAGTCTAGCCCATGGATGAACTTCTAGAGTTCATGAAGAGACCAGTTTCAAAGACCCAGAACTACAGGATCTCCATGACATAGGCCAACACCAGGATATCTAAGAGGAGTCCCAGTGAGTTTCCAGTATTGACAAAGTAGCAGAAGCCAGAGGCCTTTCACTAGACCAAGGAGTCATTATAGCGAACATTTGCAAGTAAGAAAATGTGGACAAAGGGGAATATTGTGGGACATACTACAAATCCTACATTGAGATTTTTTTTTTCCTGTTGGGAGAGGTTACAAGGGTGGAGGGAGGGTCTGAGAGGAGATGAGTGGGAACAGGGTGCATAATGTGAAGTTCACAAAAATAAAAATAAATATTTTTTAATTTTTTTGTAAAAGGATTTTTAAAAAAAAATGACTCTTTCCATTGGGAATACTGTTCCCTAACCTCACAGACAGAAGAGACTGCTGAAAAATTCTTTCATTAGGTTATCCACATATCTTAGATTGCCTAAATTGTGCCCAGGCCTTAGAGAATGTGAGGACAAAGATTTCTGTTCTTGCATTTACAAAGACCTCAAAGTCTAGTTTGAGCGAGCTAACTAGGCAATTTTATTATCATATTTAATTGCAATAAAATAATTAAGATATTTAAAGAAACATTAATGAAGTACCAACTATGTGGATATGTTTTAAATATTTAGATATATTAAATTAGTTATTGTTCCCAGTAGCCCTAATAATTGATTTACGAATCACAGAAAAGTTTCACATTTATGAGATCTCAGGGTTAAAAAAAAAAAATGGCAGCTCCAAGCTCAAGTAGTTTGACTCCAGTGTTTAAGCTACACTATTGCATAACAATAATCCCGTAAGGTAAATCTGTTGAGTATAGAGTGCTATGTAAAAAAATTTAATTAAATTATGTTAGGTGTCATTTGTAGAAATAATTAGTTAAATTGTTTAACAGTATTTATATTATATTTAATTGGTTCGGCGGCTAATCCTTAACCGTCCATTGTAAAAGAGAACACATAGAGACCACATAGATTTTAACAAGCCTTGGCCTGAGTTGTGCAATCTTAGCCCATCTAAACTAGCTCTTAATTCTACTACCCAAATAGGACCCCATATATACATACGTCCCTTTGGACTGCCATTCTCCACACTAGCTGATGTTCCAGGCCATCTGGAATGATCCTCTTGCATCTACCCCATGGCGTGTGCCTCCTTCTTCCTGCTCCTGGTTGGAATGCATGAATCCTCGGTCTAAAGCACAGGCTTCCTGTTCTAATCTCAGTAAGTCCCACCTTTCTGTCTTTGCCCAATCTCAGGCCTGAGCATTTTATTTAACCAATCAGAGACAATGTAAGTAACAGGCAGCAAACAGGACCAATTAATTAACATTTAGAATGCTTAACACTACCCCATCAGTGCTACACTGGTAACTCAAAGAATTCTTCTTGATCTTAACAGATGGGTAGAACTAGGAATTTTCTGGTGGAAAGAATGTGAAGGTCATCCACACATAGAAGCCAACAAATATAAAGGTTCAGAGCTTTGAGGATGAGCTATGTGAGAACTAGGAAATGACTGCATAATTAGAGTTCAGCTTGTCAAGTGCCTGGGATGCTGTGTTGAGACAAAAACAGGTTTAGACATTTCCTGATACACTTTATTTCTTGAAGCCAAGATTTCCTGTTCTTCCTCCAGTCACATCTCGTAATTTGTTATACATTATACGTTATTTATTTTTAATGTTTCTGTTTCTCCCTCAATCTGTGACATTTGGTCCAATGCGATGGCTCAGCTAATAAAAGGGCTTGCCACCAAGCATAATGACCTCAATTCATTTCTGGAGACTCACATGATAGAAGTAGAGAACCACCTCCCACAGGTTGTCCTATGACCTCCACATACATGCTGTGGTGTACAGGTGCCACGTACATACATACAAAATACACATGTAATTTTTAAAACCTGACATCTGGTTATATTTAACCAACACCATGAAGCACAGAAAGCATTCTTTTTGTATTTTTTACATGCAAAAATAAGAAACTGAGGTAAAATGCTTGTGGAAGGACTCCATTTGATTTTTATTCTATTTATATTCCTATTTTTACAGTTCTACCTTCCTCTGATTTAAAGTTTGGAAAATAATTTTCTAATTTCTTTCAAATTAATGGAAAAAGGCAGTCTTAATGCACTAACATTTTTCAAGTGGAAGACGTAGACATTTTACTTTAAAAAAAACCTAGTCAAATAAAGGATGCTGTGTATGGTATTCAGTTAGAATCGATGCTAAGGAGTCTGGCTGTGGTCTTACTTTCTCTCTCTCTCTTCTCTTTTTTTTTTGGTTTTGATTTTTTGAAACAGGGTTTCTCTGTGTAAAAGCCCTGACTCTCCTGGACTCACTTTGTAGACCAGGTTGGCCTTGAGTTCACAGAGATCCACCTGCCTCTGTCTCCTGAGTGCTGGGATTAAAGCCGTGCGCCACCATGCCCAGCCATTACAGACAGCTGTGAACTGCCATATGGTGCTAGAATTTGAACCCGGGTCCTTTGGAAGAACAGCCAGTGCTATTAACCACTGAACCATCTCTCCAGACCCACTCTCTTCTTTTTTCTTTGTCTTCCTAGCCATTATAACCTGGCCCTTAGCAGGATAATTTTTAGGAAGTCAAAACTGGGCATCTTTAAAAGAATACCTATATTTAATGGCCTTGTTTTATCCCTGTCACCTGTGGGTAGCCATAGCAAAATTGTTCATTGTTGTCTGTTTTATTTTATGAGAAACCTGCTAGTTAGTCTCAAAGCTAGTGCCTTCTTCTTCCCAGTGAGAGACAGGCAATAGGTAACAATATATTTTCCCACCTTCTAAGGTCCTCTTTCTTCTTTCTTTCTTTCCTTCTTTCCTTCCTTCCTTTTTCTTTTTTCTTTTTTTGTTTTGGTGGTGGGGAGGTTGGGGCAGTGGAAACAAACTCAGTAGACATCCATATCACATGCTGAGAATACATACTAGTGGATTTTTGTTTTCTTTTTCTTTCTTCCTTCTTTTTTCCTTTCTGCTTTGAGGTAGTGTGAGGTTTAGAGTCACTGAGTAGAAGTTTCCTTAACATTAGAACTGTAAGGAAAGGATTTCAAAGACAAAACTGATATACTATTATGGTATCTCAAATGGTGAGACTTTTTACCATGGACCATAATTGCACTTGTTTAGACACCCTAAATATGAGTGGTAAAAGATAGTAGAATGTTAAAGTCAGGTGCCAAATACATATGGACTGGACATTGGGAATGTATGCTAAGCCATATAACTCTTATAATTGTGGCCTATTTATTTCTGTTGTTTTGTATTGTATTTATAGTTATAAGAAAAAGAACCATTTTTTGGACTGAAATGGAGAGCTGTTGGGGGGAAAAAAGAAATACCTTAAACTAAAAAAAAAAAAAAAGGGAAGAGGATGGGGGGTTGAGGGGGAAGAGGGTGGAAGGGTGGGACTGGAGGGGGAAGTAGGGAGGGGATTGTGATTGAGATGTAACTTGAAGAAATAAAAAATAAATTATTTAAAAAAAAAGAAAAAAGACTACATCAAAAAAAAAAAAAAAGAAATACTTTCTTCTCCACAAGCAGGTGTTTCAGGGAAAGAACACTTTCTGTGTAAATGCCTCAAGTCCTCAATACCTCTACCAGTTCTCTGTAGGTTCCAATGTGGTTGTAAAATGAAAAGCATTTTGTTTCCTTGGTGACTACATGTCTCCTTGCACTCTGGTTCCATCAGTTCTATTTAAAGGAAAGTGAGATTGAGCATGAAAAAAACAGCACAGAGAGGGAGGAGCTGACAGAATTTCAAGGAAGCCAGGCAGGGAACACAGCTTTTCTCAGCTCTGGCTGTGAGATGCATCTTGATCTAGATGTTGTGGGGCAATGTGTGGTATTTTATCTGTCCTGAGGTACTGTCACTGAGACAAGTATAAAGTGACCAAGATGGTAGCTTTGTCCTATCTTTAAGAGGTGTCCAGGATTGGTAGTTAATCAGCAGCAGCAGTGACACTTCCTGATACCATGAACTTTGAAGGGCAGCTAGAAGTGTGTAATCTCAGAGCTTTAAAGTCCCTCGTAGAATTATAACTATGCTGGCCACTCTTATGTAGATGATGAAACTGATACAAGAAGTTGAGTGACTGATCCACAGCCATACAGTTAGCAAGTAACATCACTAGGATTAGAACCCAAAATTCTCTATGTTCAGCTGTTGTGCTGCAGTCCTTTTGTCAGGAGACGGAAGATTTAAATCTTAAACTTGTTGGCTGGGAATAAGTGAAGCTGATGGGTAGGATTATAAAAGTCAACAAGGATTCAGCACTTTACTGGAATTTTCCTTTTCTTTGTCAAATATGAACAAGCAGTTTGAAAAAAGAAAGTTAAGATTAGGCTTGCTAAGAAAAAAACCTGAGGGAGAATAAACCGGGACTTCAGTCCCCAGACAGGTAAACATTAGTTTACTCCTTGGCTTTTGGTGGAGCCAGCAACTGCCATTGCCTCTTCTGAAAGAGCCATTGTTCACCCAGTGCCAGGTGCAGGCCAACTGTTGCCATGACAACTGCAGGAGAAACAAAAGTTTAATTCCAGAACTGATAATTAAGTCGGGGGGGTGGAGAGGAGGGTGGGGAAGAAATTGGGGGGGGGATAATTGTTGTCAGAGACAAAACTTAGCAATTACTGGCAAGCTGCATAGATGCTCCAACCCAGCATGCCCCTAACCAGTCATTGTTCATCTGCTCTGCTTGGGAATTTTGATAAACCAAAATGAAGGGTCAAGTTCCCCCAGACAGCTGAATCAATATCAATCTCAATATCTCTCTCCCCCCCCCCCCTCCCTCCCTCCCTCCCTCCCTCTCTCCCTCTCCCTCTCCCCCTCTCCCTCTCTTTCTCTGTCTCTCGAATAATTTTCTGGAAAGCTAAAGGACTTGTAAAAGTGGTCAACTTAGTTAGGTACTTGATCATGGCTATTATTTTATTAAGTCTTTAGAGGCTGTATTAATGAAAACACCCCCTCACAAACATGAGCCAGTTTTGGTCTTTTTTAACCTTATAGCCTAGGAAAAAAACATTATTACCCTCATAGCAAATCCAGAGATGTTGAGTACTTTAAAGCAAATCACAGAACTTGTAAGTCCTTGTACTGAATCGTATTGTCCTATTAAGTTTACTGATAAAACTCTGTTGGGAGATCATGGCCTTAATCTAAAAACAAAACAGTCTTAAGTAGATATAAATAATCCATAATAAGAAAACTGGTTGTGTATTTGGTGCAAGTGTACATGTGTGTATTCCAGCAGTCAACATCAAGTATCTTCCTCTATCATCTTTTTTTTACTTTATTTTTAAAAGCAGAATGATAATGTTTATTGTGTGTTAGTGTTATACAGATTACCCCATGAAAAGACAAATACTTCCAGACTCAGGCATTCTGTTGTTGAAAGTCTTTCCTTGAGAAAGTATAAGTTCCCTGTTACTAGAGTAAGTCATTTCCACCCTTCCTACTCCCTCCTCCAACTCCATCTGCCCCCTCTCAAACTCATGGCCTCTTCTCCCTTGTTATTGTTACGTGTGTGCTCATATGTACATGTATGTACATGTGTTTAGAGAAGACCACTTGAGATTGGGTAATCTGTCAGGGAGCTCATCTCTCTCACCAGCCATTGACTATAGCTCTTCATCAAGGGATGGGCCTTTCAGAATTTCTTCCATCTCTGTTGGTATGTCCACTGGTATTGTCATTATGAGGGTCATATTTAGCCACTGTGCTTTTGAGATTTCATAGGTGTAGCTTTCCAATCATGCCTGAAGATAATAGTTCACAACAGGCATTGTGTTCCTCTGGCTCATAGATCTTTGTGTCGCCACTTCCACAATATTCCCTGAGACTTATGTGTAGGGTTGATATAGATGTACCAGTTGGGGTTGGGCACCCACAGCCACTTCTTTATATGTTGATCAGTTGTGGATCTCCGTTAACAGTCTGTATCTGCTGCAGAAAGAAATCTTTTTCACGAAAGCTAAGAGCGACATTTATTATGGGTATAAGTATTTAGAATACAGCTAGAAACTCATCAAGATATATAATAGAATATTAATATCAGTTGCCAAATACATATGGACTGGGCATTGAGAATGTATGTTATACCTTATAATTTTCATAATTGTGACCTAATTGTTCTTATTGTTTTGTGTTGTTTTATTGTTATAAGAAAAAGAGCCTTTTCCTAGACTAAAAGGGGGAGCTGTTGAGGGGAAAAAGATACATCTCAATTTTTTTTTTTTTTTTTTTGGTTTTTTGAGACAAGGTTTCTCTGTGTAGCCCTGACTGTCCTGGACTCACTTTATAGACCAGGCTGGCCTCGAACTCACAAAGATCCACCTGCCTCTGCCTCCCAAGTGCTGGGATTAAAGGCGTGCGCCACCACCGCCCGGCTACATCTCAATTTTTTTAAGACATTTTTAGGAACCTGTTTATCTTTCTTTTAATATTTGTTACAGAAGACAAATCTTTCTCATTTCTTCTGGCTGGTGGGAAAATATGGAGAGATAGATAGATAGATAGATAGATAGATAGATAGATAGATACATACATACATACATACATACATACATACATACATACATAGAACATAGAGTGATAAATAACCATTACTGAAAACTGTGAGCTTACAATTTCCCAGAGCTTCCACAAACTTGTAAGTTAATGTGCATGTGAAACAATATCAGAATTTAGGAGTTCAGTTGACTCAATAATTATGCTGGAAAAAATGTAATTTTCCTGTATAATGGAGAGGGGATTATTTCAAGGACATGTTAATGTGCTGATCATCAACAAAAACAGTCAACCTTGCTTTTGATAAGAGTCATGCTAAAAGGCCATTGGAGTAGTTCTCAATCCTTTGTTCAAAAAAATAAATTAATTAAGCACTGTCTGAAAGTACGGATAAGGAAACTGAAATAATTAAAGGCAGAAGAAAGTTGTGACTGTCATTTAAAATCTTGGTGAGCCTTCTATCAAACTTTCACTTGTAATCGGATTTTAGCCATATAGTACAGGATAACTATAATACAACCAATGCACCAAAGGGAATAGGAACATAGACTTTGTTTCCTATCACTGAGACACTTTTCCCTAGTGGTGCTGCCTGGTAGGCCCCCAGTGTATGAGGAGACTCTTGGCCCTCATATGACTGCTGAACTGGGGCAGGGGGACTGATATGTAGGGACACTGCACTCCAGAGGAGTGGGATGGAAGAGAGAGGGGGTAGAGGGTGGGAGGGCGGGACTGGCAGGGGTGGAAAGAGGACATTATGATGGAGATGCAACTTGAAGCAATAAACATTTAAAAAAAAAGTCAGCATTTTAAAATAGGCTTATCCTTTCATCTCATGATAGTGTCCCTATACATCTGGAAGATATCAAGGGTGTCTCACACTGACAGGAGCCAAAAAAAGAAATGTTTTGCAAACTATCAAATACTGAATCTGATGAATAGTCAGGGTTTTTTTTTTTTTTTTTTTCAAAAGGTCATGAAAATGCTCACCAAGCAGTGTATCAGAAATTTCTCTAATATGGCTAGACTTCAGAGACAAATAGATTTTATACTAAGATCTCACTTTTCTGATTGCAGGCAACAGACAGGACAGTGAGACCAGAAAGGCCTACAGTAGAAGGCCTTTCAGTTTTTTCATCTGTCATATATAGGGGCATTAGTAGTTACTTTGTGTATATGAGGATTGAGTAAGATAATACATGTGCAGGTTGTAAATAAGAAAAACCATTAGAAACAATATACTATATCCTTTAAAAATGTAAAATGCTAAACAGAAGAAAGAAGATTGGATGATAACAAGTCAAGTCTTTTTGACATGGTATTTATGAAGACATAATTATGTTGACAACCTCGATTCAAAGAGAAGTCATTTAAACAAGCATTTTCCAGAATTAACAAAGGAGAAGCAAGGAATGACTTGATACATTGCCTTTACAATTTACAAGCTGTCCACAAACATCTCATTTCCTTATTCTGTCACCCATGAGAGGTGGTTTTGCTGTCCAAGTATTAGGCAGGTGATTAAACTGAATGAAGAGTGGCTTGTCCAAGGTTTCTCAGCTGTAGCTGCAAGTGTTGAGAGGACTTGAAAGGAAGGTCTTGTTCTATATTCCATGTCTTTGTTTTTAGAACTGGGTTTGTTCAAAACATGACCCTGTTTTCTTCTCTCTTTCCTAAATGCTTTTATCCTTGACTCTGCTTTCTTAGAAAATGGTAACATCCAGTGTTAGGGTAGCAGTCATCCTCATCATCTCTATTTTCTTTGTATCCCATCTCTACTTAATTGACAAGACTGACAGATTTATCCTCAAGTATATGTCAAATCCAAAAACTTGTCACCGCCTCCAAGTTTCCATCCTGGTCCAGGATGCATAATTTCTCTGTAAGATTTGTGCTGCTGTTGCCACTCTTCCTCACTCTCTCTTCCTCCTCCACCTCTCACCCCATCCATTCTTCACCTACAAGGTAGAGGAAACGTCAGATGATGGCAGGATCGTGTAACTCCTGAGTCATTAGTGTATCACACCCGGGTTTGCATTAGAATCACCCAGGGGGAGAATGGACTGTAAAGTTCCAAGCTAACACTCTGCCCATCACTTCACCCTCATTTTGGTCACTTACTGCATTGACCCCTGCAAACTATGCTTGTTTCTTACTCTTCTTCAGCAGATGAAGAATTCTTTCTCACATTGTGGCCTCTGTGCCCTTGTGTCCTATGTCAGATGCTGTCATCCCTGGATGCTCATGTGCTTTGTTCACTTCCTTTATCCAGGCCTCCTAAGATACCAGTTGTTAGGAACTTTATTCCTTCTCTTGCTTTGGGTTTCTGTAAAAACTTGGTGCCACATGGAAATATATTCTATATTTGACTCATTATTTTCCTTCTTGGTCAGAAAGGACTTGACATAACATTGTGGTCATTTTTGTTTTTGTTTTTTTGTTTTTTTTTTTTTTGGTTTTTTCGAGACAGGGTTTCTCTGGTTAATAGCTCTGGCTGTCCTGGACTCGCTTTGTAGACCAGGCTGGCCTCGAACTCGCAAAGATCCGCCTGCCTCTGCCTCCCAAGTGCTGGGATTAAAGGCGTGCGCCACCACCGCCTGGCTGTTTTTGTTTTTTAAAGACTTTATTTATTATGTATACAGTGTTCTGTCTGAAGAAGAGGACACCAGATCCCATTATAGATGGTTGTGAGCCACCATGTGGTTGCTGGGAATTGAACTCAGGACCTCTGGAAGAGCAGCCAGTGTTCTTAACCTCTGGGCCATCTCTCCAACCCTTGTTTTTATTTTTAATTGACTTTTTCACCAGTGTGCTATAGAACCTAATAGCCACTCATTACATTTATGAACTAATAAGTAGCTTTGCAACTCCTATTTTGTAAGTAGAGGAGAGAACCTTGATTTCAAATAGGACAGTGCTAAGTTCACTTGATTATAATCAGTTGCCATGTGTAGGATATACCCCTTCAGCTGTTATGAATTCATGAACCTGCATCTTTTTGTCCATAAACATTTAGGGACAGAGAATTAAATGAGTAAATATATGAGGTTTTGTGAAATAGTAAGATGTTCTAGATATGGAAGAGAAAACCTTGATGTGACTCAGCCTGCACTCCCTTTAGGAAATATTGTAAGGGAAAATGACTCAAATCTATTTTATCAGCATCTTTCTATTCAGTACTCCCAGGAACCAACTAGCAGAAGTTCTGCTCAGACACTTTCAGAATGGATGGGCCTTGATCCATCCTTACAGTAACAACTCAAGAACAACTACCACTGCTGTATGGTTGGTATCCAGATGATTGGAAGAAATGCCTATGTACCATAATTACTTGCTAAAAACCAAGTAATATTAAAGTATGTTGGCTGTTTGCTTGAGCAGGACTGTCATAACATAGGGAAGTATGTTCTTTGGCTTTTGTTTCAGGAAAATTCTAGATGGTACTTACATAAATGAATAACACTGCCATTACTTCAAATCAAATCTGTTCTGTTGCTGTTTGGAAAGAAAGATATGATCTCATGTAGCTACCAGTCTAACCTAAAACTACCTCTCTTGTTGTATGCACCATGTGCCCATGTTTTCAAAACTTTCTTCAGAGACTTATGCCCTTTGCCATTCTCTGTGGTGGCTTTAATGGATTCAGGCCCCTTTTCGTCATAGCTTATCTAAGAAAACACCTGCTTATTCTTTGACTGATGTGTGTACTTATTTAGAAGTATTTCTTTCTCAGAAGAAACTGATGGATATTGCAGTCCAAGTTCTGGCTTCTGTAATTTGTGTGATACTGGTAGCATAGATTTTGTAGCAGTAAATTTCTCTCCCCAAATAAGACCCAATGAAAAATATGCTGTGGTTTACACTAAACAAGGATAGAGGGTTGATTTCTTATGATGTGAAAGGACTGGACTATTCTAAGAGCCTTACCTGTTGCTGCCTCTGCTCTCAGGTTGATGAGTAGAGGTTGGAGGAGGGCTCTTCCCTGCTTCTGGAGATGGCCTGATGGATGAAATAGGTCACTGTAGCAGAAGTGACTCAATAAAGAGGCAGCAGCTCTGAGGCCTAAGGCTGAAGGTGTCGTTCCTGCATATCTGTATCATGGTCCTTTAGCTTCCTTCCTTCCTTCCTTCCTTCCTTCCTTCCTTCCTTCCTTCCTTCCTTCCTT
>CAJQZJ010033157.1:2568645-2580416 GCA_907164525.1 Lophiomys imhausi
CTTCCTTCCTTCCTTCCTTCCTTCCTTCCTTCCTTCCTTCCTTCCTTTCTTTTTTTCCACAACCAAAGCAAGTAAAATTCCATGACAAAATTAGAACTAGAAAAACACTTAGAATAAGTCAAAAAATGTATTTAGTACTGAAAGTGTAAAAAAATTTTTTAAATGATTTATTTATTTTTATTTTATGTGCATTGATGTTTTCCCTCCATGTATGTTTTTTGTGGGAATGCCAGACACCCTGGAACTGGAGTTATAGATAGTTGTATGGGTGCTAGGAATTAAGCCCACATCCTTTGAAAAAACAGCCAGTGCTCTTAACTGCTGAGCCATCTTTCCAGCCCAAAAGTGTAAAACTTAATGTGAAGTTCTACAGCTTCTGTTTTGAATGCTAATTCTAATTGTGTATAAGTTCAGTAACTTATGGTGTGGGTTTTTTGGGGTGTGTTTAATCTTGGTGTGTATTGTTTTACTTATTTCTATGATTTTTGAATAATTAAGTAAAACATTCTTAGTTGAAAAGATATTTCATTTTTATTATATATACTGATAAGCTATAATACTGATTTTATGCCACTTTTAAGTTGTATATAGTGGAATGTAATACCTTAATAAGTTGGTGTTCACTATTATCCATTTAATAAATATGTGTAAACTATTCAAATTATGTATTGTTTCTTTTTCTTGCTACTGTATTTGTGTTACATTTTCCTCACAAAACTGTATCCTAATAAATGTTTGTGAAAGTCCAAATTTTTTTATTTCATAAATACGTACTATATTTTAATGTTTTTCCTTAAGTGAGTCAAATTACAGAAATTAATTTTTTATTGAAATGATTAGTGAAATAGAGCATTGGATACCCTTGGCAGTAGTAATTAGTAAAATTATAATAGAGTCTTCATTGGGTGTCTACAGAGTGTCTAATGAGTGTCAAGAATTTTGCCTGTGAAGCCTTGCTTGGGTCTTAAGACTTTGTATTAAAGATAGTTTTCTTTTTATTGGTTTTTACTAATTTTTCATATTGTGTCAAAGAAAAGCATGTTATCATTTTAATTAAAGGGAAGTTATTGTACGTAAAGGGGAAAAGAATAGTCTTGGCTTCCTTACATGACTCAAAAAAGATCATTCTGGATCTGGCTCTGCATCGCTGGTGTGTTGGTGACGTCTGCTTCTTACTCTAGAGCTCAGCTGTTGGGAGACTTGGCTGTCTTCACTTTACACACACATCCCATACCTTTCCGTCAGGGTTGGACTTTGTTACCTGTTTGGTTCATTTTTTTGGATTCCCACTTTGACCTCTGTTCACTTCTCGGAGGTGCCGTCCCTCTGTGTGATGTGCAAGTCTCCTGAGGACAAGCACTGGAGCCCTTTGACTTATCCTTTTCTCTCTGCACTGTGGGGTAGGTCTGCTCAACGTGAGTGAGCACTGCTTGCCATAGTCCTGATGGAAGGTAATGAACGGTGAGGACTCCCAAGTCCATGGCTGTTTCTTAGAAAACAGTGAGCATGGCCATTACAGCAACAGTAAGGAGAAGGATGGATTCATGAGCCTGAGGAGTACGCTTGGCAGTGGCACTACTTAATTAAGTAAATTCAGGAAAGTCCTTGAAATTCTTCAGGCCTGAGTGTAAACACTTAGAAAATGAGAGTCCTGAGTTTGATGTGGCCCTAAAAATCCCTTCTAGCTGTCTCTATGTATTTCTAAAAGGTCTATTTCTGGAGATCACAGACTAATAGAAATGGTGCTACTGGGAAAGAAGGTAACTGAAACTGCAATTTAATTAATTACTGTAGTTATTAGTAAGTATAAACTGTAAGATTAGGCTGGCGGAGTAGCCGGTGCCTTGGCAGAGGAGCGGGCGGCTTGGTCCAAATGCCTTAACCAGTTGCCTGATTTATCCTGGGGATAGAGCCCCCAGAACAAAGGTAGCCTACACCACCTGTAACCTAAACTCTGTTAATTAATATAAGTTGTTATATTAGGCCAGTAGAATAACCAGCAGCTTGACAGGCGATTCGCCTGGGCTCAAGGGGAGTCCAGAAGTCTGGAAGTCCGACGGCCCAGGACTGCTTGGACTGAGGGCCTATAAGCTGCTGTAGTCTTTTCCCCGATAATTAAATACACCAAGACCTTTTAATGTTTTAACGCTTAGCCCTTAGCTGGGCAGACTCTCAATTAGCTACTCTAAATTAACCTGGATCACCTAATCCCACACTGCCATGTGCCTGCAATTACCTTCTAGTGTTCTCAAGACATCTGTCTCCTTCTATGTCCTGGTGGAAAGAGAAGGAATCTGTGTGTGCTCAGGGTTCCTGTCTAATCTCAGGAAGTCCCTCCTCTTTCCTATACTCTTTCTGCCCAGCTAATTGGCCATAAGCAACTTTTATTAAACAATCAAGAGAATGCCTCAGAAGGGGCGGTAACCAGATCTCAGCATTGAATTCAACCTATCAGAAGCAATGATATTAGACCTTCCCTCAACTGGTTACTTTGGAAACAACAGCTGTTAATAACAGCTCCATTTTGTATTTGTCAAAGTACATTGGTATGTTTGTCCTTCCTGTTGAATGCTCAGCTTTTCCCCTTACTTTCTTCTTGGCTATGTTATGAATCCCAAAAGGAGACAAAATTGATTCTTTATCTTCAAGGTCAGATCTTTGGAAATATACAATGCCATGAAGTCATGAATCAATGTAGCCTCTTGTGCAACCTTTTCCAGCATCTTTTGATACCTTGGTGTCATTATATGCTCCCATCAGTATATTTTACGGTATCAAAACATCTTTGCAAATGCCAGCCCAGAAGTTTGGAAAAATCTTATTTTTCCCTATTAGCACCTCTCTACATAATCAGAAATTTCTGCCAAGTCTTTCTTCTTTCTGAAGTACATGCTTCTGTCTTTGTTTTGTCATTTATTTGATGCTTCTTTTGAAAAAGCAACTTGTCTGATTAGTGAGAGTTAGCCATCGTCCAGCTCCCTCTTCCTCATAGTACAGGGTCCATGTGTTAGCAATCTCAGCACTGACAAAATAGCATGGCTTCTTTTGCTATCTTGAGTTACCTAAGGCAAGAAAAATTGGCCTTTCTTGCACTTACCTCTACTGCAGTAAGATGATTAGGAGGAAGTTGCCTCTGTTAGACCCAAGTAAGTTTTTGTTTTAGCTTCTCTATTGGTGATGTCAGTATTTCACCCATCACTTAGAGGTGTCTTTGATTTAGTGGGAGAGGTAGCGAAAAGCTTTACTGTAGCTTAAGGTACTAGACCATCTGAGTCATCACTGAATTTTATTAATTGGTTTCCATTTAGTGTACCTTGATTAAATTTAGCTCCTTAAGCTTCACCCCATCCTGTTTGAATTGGAGAATACAGTGAATAAGTGAGGTCTTTAGCATCATATCACAGCTTTTAAATGGCTTCCACTCTCTCCTTCCTCAGCAGTCAGTAGGAAAGTACAATTACCAAAGAGGAAGACTTTTTTGTTTTTGTTTTTTTTTTTTTCATTATTTTAACCTGGCATTATAGGATGTAATTTACATAACTCAGTTGACTACCGGTTGGAGTTTGCTTGGCCCATGGATTGCATTTCTAAGAAATTCAATATAACTTTGTATCATCATATTCTGAACATTTTAGTTAAAAGGCTGAGTTTGAAACTTTTTCAACCATATGAGTACTTTGACTTTTTTTTTAAGGTTTTTGTTTTTTGGTTTGTTGGGTTTTTTTTTCATTTATTTATTAATTCAAGTCATGTCTACATCACAGCCCCCTCCCTCCACCCTTCCTGGTCCCACCCTCCCACTCTCTACCCCCTCTCCCACCTATCCTACTCCTCAGGTGTGGGGTGCCTCCACGAATCAGCCCCCCTCAGATCATCTGTCACATGAGGGCTCAGAGCTTCCTCTTGCACTAAGGGCCTACATGGCAGTTCCCCTAGGGTGGTGTATCCCACTAACAAGTAACAAAGTCCATGTTCCTGTTCCTTTGGGTCTGTTGATTGTAGGACGGTTATCCTGTACTATATGGCTAAAATCCAGTTATAAGTAAATATACGCCATATGTCTCTGGGTTAACTTTTCAGGATGAGCTTTTCTTTTTTATGTTTATTTATTACTTCAAGTTACATCTCCATCACAGTACCCTCTTTCTACCCTTCCCAGTCCCACCCTCCCACCCTCTACCCCCTATCCCTTCCATCCCACTCCTCTGGAGTGGAGTGTCCCTACATATCAGTCTTCTGCCCCAGTTCAGCAGTCATGTGAGGGCCAAGAACCTCCTCATACACTGGGGGCCTACAAGTCAGCACCACTAGGGCAAAGTGTCTCATTGACAGGGAGAAAAAGAAGAAGTCTGTGTCCATGTTCCCTTTGGTGCATTGGTTGTGGTATAGTTATCCTGTACTATATGGCTAAAATCCGATTATAAGTGAATAGATGCCGTGTGTATCCTTCTGAGTCTGGGTTAGCTCACTCAGGATGAGCTTTCAGGATGAGCTTTTGTAGATTCATCCATTTGGTTGCAAATTGCATGATTTCATTGTTTCTGATGGCTGAGTAATATTCCATTGTGTAAATGTACCACAGCTTTTTTAATCCATTCTTTGGTTGAGGGACATCTTGGTTGTTTCCAGTTTCTAGCTATTACAAATGAAGCTTATATGAACATAGTTGAGGATATCTCCTTTTGGTTTGATGAGGAGTCTTTTGGATATATGCCCAGGAGTGGTATGGCTGGGTCTTGAGATAGAGCTATTCCAAGTTTTCTAAGATAACGCCAGACTGATTTCCATAGTGGTTGTACAAATTTGCACCAAGAAACCAAGTAATCCAATCAAAACATGGGGTACAGAGCTAAACAGATAATTCACAAAAGTGGACTCTGTAATGGCCGAAAGACACTTGAAGAAATGCTCAGCATCGTTAATCATCAGAGAAATGCATCTCAAGACGACTATGAAATTCCATCTCACACCTGTCAGAATGACTAAGATCAAAACCTCAAAAGATAACACATGCTGGCAAGGTTGTGGAGTACTTTGACTTTTCAGTATTAAATTTACCATATAATAAGAGCTCCCTAAAAGAAGAGTAATATTGTATTTAACAATTGAAGTGCTCATTTGTTTGTTTTTTAGTTACATTTACTTAATGTGATTTGGTTAGACACAAACACATGTGTAGGTCAGAGGACAACTTGTGGGAGTCCATTCCATGTCTCTACTATGTAGAACCCAGGTATTGAACCATGTAATCAGGCTTGGTGTCTTTGCCCACTGAGCAATTTCACTAGTTCCTTACTTTTTTTGTTCATTTTTTGTTTGTTTTTGTTCTTAAATTTCATTCCCATTGTATCTAGTATTTGAGAATGTAACATTTTAACTGGCAGGTTCCAAATTCTAACATAATACTGAAAGATATTGGCACTTTTTTATAATGACAAACTGAAAAAAGTTGACATAGTTAAACCATTTAGATATGTTGTTGCAATCCTTGTTTGATTGGTTACAGGAAAAAAATCAATCTTATTATTTCCAGAACTTCCCTTATGAGACAGAGTTATTTAAGAGCCAGTCCTTTATTTTATTAGCATGACTACTAGTCACAGGACAGGTCCATTAGAAATAAAAGCTAAGCATGGACCCCACTCTTGAGGCACTCATAGTCCACTGAGAAAGTGTTACAGTATACTAGTATCAGAACCCATGTCCATAATTGTGTTAAGGAGGAAACAGTGAAAATGATTGTTCATCCCAGGAAATCTTGAAAATTTCACTTAGTTGGTTGAACTTTTTATGTCAGTTACCTGAACAACATATGTTGATTGATGGAAGGTGGAGGCTAAGCATCATAATTTGTACACTGGTTACAAGGTAAATGTGAACGATGGTCCATAATGAAGAAGTACATATTGAAGTCCTTTGCTGGCATCATCAGGTTTTACTGTGTAAGGAGAGAGGTTCACCAGCATTGTCTTTCTGACCTTAAAAAAACAAAACACATTGACATGGCTGGAATAAATGTGGTGGACTCTAAGAAGTCATAATTTGGACTGAGGCCTTCTCAACCTTGAACTTACTTCATCTATTTCATAGAAAAAAAAAAACTAAACCATCTACCCTTTCGGTTGTTTTCATGCCTCCTGTGTGTCGTTGTGTTTGTTAGTCAGCAGCCATTTAATGGTAAACACAGAAACACTCCCTTAAGCTTGTGAGGTGAGGTATATGGAAAAATGTTACTCATTTGGCAGGATAGTGGAGATTGATTAGAACAAAAGATAGTTTTGGTTTTGTTTTTTTTTTTTCAGTTTCCTTTTTTGCTTTCTTTTCCTTCCTACTTAATTGTCCTCCCAACAGAACAGCCTTCTCTGTTTCCGTGTGTTTCTCATCTTCCCTTATGATTTCAAATTGCCCAAGTACCACTTTGGCCTCAGTTCCACAGGAATTGTTTGATGCAGGATTTACCGATGACTTACCACTGTCTTCAGAGAAAGCCCAGCAAAACCATTGTCTGTTGGTTTGCTAGCTTGCCCTTAGATGGCATAGCCAGTTCAGGATATTACAGTTAAATGGGGGCGGAGGGTTGTACATGTTTTAGGGCTTCTCCTTCCTTAGTAGGTTGGGGCATTGGGAGAGGTCAGCAAATTGCATGATATTCTGCTCTGTTGTGATACAAGGGCTGTGATGGATATGCAGTCTAGAGACAGCTTAGATTTTCTTCGAATCCATATTGTTTTCCAGTAACTAGTTAACAGAGTAGCCCCCTAATTGCCTACAATCAGTGTCCATTCCAGAATAAATTTCTTTTCTTTTTCACACACAGATAATTGGAACAGTGACTATTAACCTAGCATATGGCTTCTTCTCCATGTTCTTGTTTACTGTTGCCTTTTATAGGCTGGGTATATGAAGAAAAGAGTGAATTTGGAGTCACCTAATTAAGTTTCTTATTCTTTCAGTGACAGGAAAAAGTCCCCGTTTCTTGGGAGCCTTGTTCCCTAATTCACGAAACAGGATTCATGTCTCACTAATGTCGTGGGACTTACGAGGGATTCATGATAAACACATGTCAGATGACTTTGGGAATACTAAAATAGTGTATAATGAATTTAGCCATTAGTAAATTGTGTTAGAGGTGGAAACATTGGTTTTGGCTGATTTGGTCTGTCTATCAATATGAGCTGGTAAGAAATAACTCTGATATCTGCTCACCTAATGAGGAGTGACTTTTGGCAAGACTCACAACTGGATTTCTGGTTCGTGAGCACTGACTCAGTCTGTCATCACCACTGGACTACCTTGAATAAAGATGCAATGGAGGCGGTGTGTGCTCCCCATCATCAGGGTTGTGTGCATCATAGAGGAGTTTTCATTTTAGTCATGAGCCAGAGCTATTTTAACAATAAGAGTAATATTAAGCAGGGTGTTAACAAGGTGCTTATTTCAGTTAGAACTAACACGGAAATAAAACCTTGAGAAGTGAGTTGACCTCTGACTTTTGGGTTTTCCACCTGTACTGAGCAATAGAAGGTGGAACACCTGTTATATTCAGTAAGTGTTAGATACAGTCAGAATTATATAGGCTCCTGATGGTCCTGGTAGTGAGAACTTCCTCAGCCAAGTAGAGGCAGGGGAATGATGTGTACCTGCTGCAGGGTAAATTTTAGTAATTGACAGTAGTAAAACCATAATCAGTCTAAGAGTTCTAAGGTGCTCACAACCCTTTTCTTTAGTGTAGTGCTTACGGAGCCATATTCTGTGAGTTCTGGAGGGGACTTGTTAAGACCTACCATGTAAGATGCTTTAAGGGAAGTTTAAGTGAAGAATGAGGATTAAAAGCTCACTGATTTATTTTAGGTGGCCTAAAGAGATCATTTAACATGAATTCAAGCTTTGAGTGTAGGCACAGAGCAGAGTTTAAAGAAGTCTTACTAGTTAATAACCTGATAGTGACAGGCACCCTGGCAAGTAGCTTGTCCCCTTCATTTCATTTACTGCCCACAGAAGTCCTATGATGTAGGTGAGATTACTTAACAAGTTGCATAATTCATTGAAGGTCATTGTAGTAGCTAATCTTGATTGTCAACTCGACTCACCTGAGAAAAGGGACCCTCCATTGAATAATTGCTTCCATCAGATTGATCAATGGGCATATTTGTGTAGCATTTTCTTGACTGCTGATTGATGTAGGAGGGCCTAGCCCATGGTGTTTAGTATATCCCTAGGCACGTGGGCGTGGGCTGAACTAAAAAGAAAAAAAAATTAGCTGAGCCAAGCCTAGAGACTGTGAGCCAATAAGAACTCCAATGGAAAGATTTCCAGGGTTTTCTATAGCGTTATAGCTAGGTTCTGGAGTCGTCATATTGCTTTGGTTTTTGTTTGTTTTGTTTTATTCATGTTCTTGCGCTGGCCTTTAGTAATCTGGTTGACCCTGGTGTTGTCTGCTTGTTTCTGATGCCAGTTGGCTTGATGCTCAGGAAAATCCCCTATTCTGGAGGCTGGGTGATCCTGAGATCCTGGTGTTCACCTCCAGATGGTGGGTAAACTGGTTCTCAGAGAGTGACTGCCACTCTCCTCAACTGGTTGTGACCCAATTGGATCTATATACAGGGGATTAGAGTGGTGAGGGGGCTATCCTGTGAGGACCTGGAGCTGGCGGGTCTCTTCAAAAAGCCAGGTCAAGCTGTGGTTGGGCCTGTGTTCTCCCCTCCCTGACATAGTCATTCTGGTTCAGAAGCTAGACTGACCGTACAGGCTGGGAGCTCCACCCAAGACGGGTGCCAGCATCCAGTATGCCTATTGCTGACTGCCTCAAACGCATGAGTGACCACCCCAATTTTTGTGGGGAACACTGTCGACGGCTCTGTTTGCAATCAGTCTCGGCTCCTGATTCTTTGCTGCGGCTGGGTTTGGTCTCTGCCACTCAGCTGAAGTGCACACTGTGCTGCCATGTTGGGAACTCCGGAAAGAAAACCTTACAGTTAAATTTTAAGTTGTTAAGGAATTAAAAGGATGTTGTAGGTCTAAGATGTTTTTAAGTTGGTAATGCAAGTTAGGATGGAACTGAGTTAGGTATAGAACTTTAAACTCATTGAGATAGATGGATAATAGAATATTAATATCAGTTGCCAAATGTGTATGGTCTGGACATTGGGAATGTATGTTATACCTTATAATTTTCATAATTGTGGCCTAATTATTCTTAGGCCATAATTATGTTTTGTATTGTATTTATTGTTATAAGAAAAAGAGCTGTTTATTGGACTAAAAGGGGGAGCTGTTGGGGGGGAAGATATACCTTAAACCTAAAAAATAAAGCACCACCAAATTTGAAAACTTAAGTGAAATGGACAATTTTCTTGATAGATTCCACCTCCCGAAGCTAAATCAAGATCAGATTAACAGATTAAACAGCCCTATAACCCCTAAGGAAATAGAAACAGTCATTAAAAATCTCCCAACCAAAAAAAGCCCAGGGCCAGATGGTTTTAGCGTGGAATTCTATGGGACCTTCAAAGAGGAGCTAACACCAATACTCTTCAAACTCTTTCACCAAAGAGAATCAGAAAGCACACTGCCAAACTCATTCTATGAGGCCACATTCACCCTGACTCCTAAACCACACAAAGACCCAACAAAGAAAGAGAACTTCAGACCAATCTCCCTCATGAACATAGATGCAAAAATACTTAATAATATACTAGCAAACCAAATTCAAGAACACATCAAAAGTATCATACACCATGATCAAGTAGGCTTCATCCCAGGAATGCAGGGGTGGTTCAACATACGAAAGTCTATCAACTTAATTAACCATATAAACAAGATTAAAGAAAAAAACCACATGATAATCTCGCTAGATGCAGAAAAAGCATTTGACAAAATCCAACACCCCTTCATGCTAAAAGTTCTGGAGAGATCGGGCATACAAGATTCATAACTAGAAATAATAAAGGCAATATACAGCAAGCCAGTGGCCAACATCAAATTAAATGGAGAAAAACTTGAAACATTTCCTCTAAACTCAGGGACAAGACTAGGATGCCCACTTTCACCATATCTCTTCAATATAGTACTTGAAGTTCTTCCTAGAGCAATAAGACAACTAAAAGAGATCAAGGGGATACAAATTGGAAACCACACAATGGGAAAAGGACAGCATCTTCAACAAATGGTGCTGGTCCAACTGAATGTCCACTTGTAAAAGAATGAAATTAGACCCATACTTATCACCTTGCACAAAAATTAAGTCCAAGTGGATCAAAGACCTTAACATAAGTCTGGTCACACTAAATCTACTAGAAGAAAAAGTGGGAAAAACCCTCGAACTTGTTGGCACATGTGACAACTTCCTGAACAGAAGAACACCAACAGCTCAGGACCTGAGACCAACAATCAATAAATGGGACCTCATGAAACTGAAAAGCTTCTGTAAGGCAAAAGACACTGTCATTCGAACAAAACGGCAGCCTACAGACTGGGAGAAAATCTTCACCAACCCCACATCTGACAAAGGGCTAGTATCCAAAATCTACAAAGTACTCAAGAAGTTAAATGCCAAGAAACCATATAACCCAATCAAAAAATGGGGGACGGGGACGGAGCTAAATAGAGAATCACAAAGGAGGAATCCCTAATGGCTGAGAGATACTTGAAGAAATTCTCAACATCCTTAATCATCAGAGAAATGCAACTCAAGACAACTCTGAGATTCCATCTCACACATATGAGGGCTCTTGGCCCTCATATGACTTCTGAACTGGGGTGAGGGACTGTTATGTAGGGACACTCCACTCCAGAGGAGTGGGATGGAAGGGTTAGGGGGTAGAGGGTGGGAGGGCAGGGCTGGGAAGGGGGGGACAGAGGACAGTATGATGGAGATGTAACCTGAAGCAACAAATTATTTATTAAAAAAATAAGAGTGAGGGCATGAGCATTTACGCTGTTTTCTATCAGAGGACTACATAACTTTAGGTGCAGCCTGAGTTGCACACTGCAGTAGGAATGCTTAGTAATCAATGTAACAAGAAGCCTCCAGAGACTTAGTCACCAATATGAAGCTTGGACACCTCAGAAGGGAGCTGCGGAATGATTGAACATCTGTTTGGGAGCCAAATAAGGTTATTCCCAAGAAAGAAGGAAAACCAAAAAATTTTAAATAGCCAAGAAGGAAATAAAAGTATTTTGTGTAAATAAGAGTAGATTAAGTACATGGTATAAATGCTTTAGGGAGTGGGAATAAGGAATACCATGAACTAGAGCCTGAATCAAGGGGAATAACTGTTAAAAGAACAAAACAACAGTACTGCTATCACCTATGCTTTTCTTAACCCAAAGGCAGGATATGGAAGCTATTTGCAATGTTTTTTTTAATACCTTAAAATACAGAGGTGACTCTGCAAAAAATGGATATCAAATTGGAGTTCCATAAAATAGACTGAAAAACAGTACAAATGGGAGTAGAGAGGTGACTCTATGGTAAAATATTTGCCTCGTGAAGAGCCAATGTAGAAATGCCAGGTACCATGGTGCATTTTTATCCCCATCTCTGGGGAAAGTAGAGACCTAAAGATTCCCTGGAGCTCACAGACCATCCAGCCTAACCTATACATAGTGACCTCCATACCATTGAGAGACCCTGTCTCAGGAAAAAAAGATAAACAACGGAAGGGTAGATGGCCTGAAGAGTAAAACCTGAGACTTGCCTCAGGTCTCAGCACACACACACACACACACACACACACACACACACACACACACACACACACACACACACA
>CAJQZJ010033157.1:2591189-2634124 GCA_907164525.1 Lophiomys imhausi
GGAGACCAGCGCCATCTTTAGGGCGCGGCACTTCGCAGCTCTCTACAATGATTCAAAGTCTTGCAATTTGAGTCTCTCTTGAGAACAGCTCACAGCTATGTTGCAGAGCTCTGGAAGGTTCCAGACATGTAGCTGTTTAATAGGTAAGCAAGATGCAAACTGTTCTTCATGGAGATAAATTGGGTTTAGGGGTTTCCTTGTTGGAGATATTAGACATAAACTTACTTCTGCTATGTCCTTGTGGTGGTTTTGATGAGAATAGACCCCATAGGCTCATACATTTGAATACATGGTCCCCAGCTGGTTGAGCTGTTTAGGAAGGATGGGGGGGGGGGTGTATGACCTTGGAGGAGATGTGCCACTGGGCTTTGAAGTTTCAAAAGTCCATGCCATTTCCAATAAGCTCTCAAGATACAAGTTCTCAGATACTGCTTCAGTGCCATGCCTGCCTACTACCATGTTTCTCACCATGATGGTCATGAAATCTAACCATCCACAATTGTAAGCCCCCAAAGCTCTTTCATCTATAAGTTCCCTTGGTCATGCTGTTTTTTTCACAGCACTAGAAAAGTAAGTAAAGCTAGCTTTCTGTGATAACAGTTTTACCAGCCCATTGACCAGACCGCCCCTTTACCAGCATCCACACTTAGTATTGGAGTATTTATATACACCTCATTATTCCGGTGACAGTTAGAAAAGAAAATGGGCTCTATCCTTACATGTAGAGACAAACTGTTAACATGCAAGATGCCTGGGCAATGTCTCTAGGACCAACAAGGGACCCACAGTCTGCTAGGAAGGTTTCTCAGAGCATTCGTACTTTATGTGGTTATTTTTGATCATTTAAATATTCATTCACAGTTCCAAAATATATCAGGTAACTAATGTGTGACAGATATTATATCATGTTCATGAACACACACAAATATATACTTGTGTGTATCTGTGTGTGTATTCCATCTTATAGATATATTCTCTAAAGGGAGAGTATATATATATATATATATATATATATATATATATATTAATCACATTTAATTGCTTTTAGCAACTGTTTAGCTGGTTACTAATTTGTCCTCCACGTTCAAGTAAAAGCATAGAACTCAAAAGTCCTTGCTACTAAATGATAGAGCTGTGACTCAGAATCAGATATTTAACTTCAAAATCAACATTTATAATTTTTAACCATAGGAGAGGTAGCTCTAGTCTTTTAAGAGTTGTAGTTCTTCCAACTTATAAGTTCTACCAACTCATAGTGATCTGCAGATTTCAGACCTTATCCCACATTCATCATGAGACGCAAAGCTATTGAAATATATGTGAGCACACCACCCACATACTACTTTTCATACAGATAAGATTAATGTTAAGAACATACATGTATTGACCCTTTTCCCTTCTCCCTTGGTAACTTCCAAGATCTAGCAGCTTGGGGCAACAGAAATTTTGAAGCCCCAAATTTTATTAAATCTTAAGTCTATGATTTTTTTAAGGAACTTCTTGATATTTGGTTTCCATTATTAATATGCCAAGAAAAGATGAGGAAACTGGGTCGGATGATTTCCTAAAGGTATAGAAAGCAGGGAAGGACTAGGTCAGGATGGCCGAGCGGTCTAAGGCGCTGCGTTCAGAAAGCAGGGAAGGCAAACCTTTGGTCTATTTTCTGCTTCTCATTCTCCACCCCCTTGAGCTGCATGGGCCCTAGCAGAGGTTATGGGAAGGTTCCTTTCACTTCTCACTACTGGAGATCAGCAGTGATGTGAGATCCAGAAGTGTTGGGGGAAGGAAGGTTACAAACAGCCAATATAATGTCAGAGAAAAGGAAAACGTACTGCTCTTCCGGCATTTGCCCCTTACAAACATGTGTGTGTGTGTGCGCGCGCACACACACACACACACACACACACTATTTGTGCACTACTTCAGGTTCCTGCATACACTTTGAAAACCTCCTATTTGTGGCAAGGTTGTAGGGAAAATGGACGTTCTCTGTGTGAATAATGACTATAAATCAGCACACAATGAATTCTGCTACAAATTTTAACAATAATGTATCAAGAGCCCTTAGAAACACATATCCTTGGCTTGTTGGAGAAAGAGCTGATTCTAAAAATTGGAAAATACATAAGACAAGCCTGGGGGAATCTTAAAATACCATAAAGTGAGGAAGAGCTCAAAGGCAAGCCACAAAAAGTTCACATTGATGAGGAAATGTCACAGGAAGCTAAGAACTAACTAAAATCCCTCCAAAGGCCAAAGCTGAACAACAATATAGTTGGAGATTATAATCACAGGTATAAAATCAATGCCAGGAGTACAAGTGATTGAATGGGTGAGTAAAGGAAGAAGAAACAAATCTTGTGTTCAAAAAATATTTCAGGTGGTTTATGAAAATACTCTTCAAAGAGAGATGGAGTATGGCTTCTCACTTTAAGTTTGGACTCCTCACAGGAACTTTCTTCCAAACAGCACACTATATGAAGTGGGAAAAGAGCATTTACCTTGGAAAATTTTGACAGTCGGTGTTGAAACCAGTGGCCATGGTCAGCTTTAACAGTGTGAGGTTCTATTGAACTTGACCCTTGATAGTGTGGGATGTGGTTTGCACTTTGAGTTTCTAGTCTTCCTTCCAAACCCTGTAATCATGAGCAAGACACTCAGCATCCCAACTGAAGGACATCTTACAAAATATTTAAGCAGGAGTAGCCATGGCAATCACCAGGAGCCCCGGGAATCAAGACCACTAAGTGGTTCCCCAAAACAGAAAATGACAAGATATGACAATAGGGAAAGCTAAGCATAATTTCTTTTATTAATCTAAAGTCTTTCTAAAATTTAAAGTTATTTTAAAAGTACAAATATGCCTTTTGACCCAGGAGTTTCTCTTCTGCTATTTTTCTTTGGAAATTATTAAGGATGATTCATCATGTTGGAAATAGTGAAAAGGCAGAAACCCTTTAAGTTTCCAATATTTTGTATTCCAAATGTATACAATTCAATCATGAATCATAATCTTAAAGAAATACATTTCTTTTTTTTTTTGGTTTTTTTCGAGACAGGGTTTCTCTGAATATCTCTGGCTGTCCTGGACTCGCTTTGTAGACCAGGCTGGCCTCGAACTCACAAAGATCCACCTGCCTCTGCCTCCCAAGTGCTGGGATTAAAGGCGTGCGCCACCACCGCCCGGCTAAGAAATACATTTCTTGATGAGGAAAATATTTATGACTGATGCTTGAGTGGAAAAAGTAGGTTATAAATGAACTTAGAAAATATGAGCCAATTTTATGAAGGATAGGTATGTATTTTATACATTCATATACAGATACATTTCAGTGTGTTCATGGGGGTTATCCCTGGTGTATGATGCTATGCTATAGAACCTTTTGTGGTTTTTTTTGTTTGTTTGTTTTGTAGAAGTAGTGATGTAATGGGAGTTCTTTAGTGATTTAGTAAGGGCTTTTGGATTGCAGATCACCCAGACACATGACAGTGTATGGCCCTGGGCATAAGATGGAAAACCCAGGAAACTGAAAAGGGGCTTGGCATTGTTTCTCCATGTGGCCACACTTTGAAAGACTGTAGCTGAAGATTGCAGTCCAGGTGGGCAGAGCCCAGATTAGACTGAGGCAACGTGAAGCCCCAATTTGGAGCCATAGAGGCCGAGGCTCTGAGATAGTGCCCTGCTGAGGGGCGTGGCTGCAAAGCCTCAGAAACTGCAGTCACAAGAGAGCGCCCTACAGAAGATCATGGCATTTGAGAGAGCCCCAGAAACCTGTGAGTTAAGGGACATGGGAGCACAGCCCAGAAGCCAGCCCCCCACCCCCCTATATTCAAACAGAGAAAGAGAGAGAGAGAGAGAGAGAGAGAGAGGCGAGACATGCCCATGTGAGAGACAACAAGGTGTGAAGCGAAGTATGCCATCTGCCAACCCTGAGGCCACACTAATATAGCACAAGCCTAGACAGTAAGACAGTAAGAAGAGGGTGGATAGAAGCCTCAGCATATAAACTGAGACGTAGAATCTGAGACACTCTTGCCATGAGCCAGCCCAAGGAGTCCAGCAGAAAAGGTGTGGCATAGAACCGGCCAAGAGAAAGTTGGTGAAAACCAGGCACTGAAGCCATGGGCCCACAAGCCTGAAAGCCGCTGAATGAGTGAACGAGGCACAAGGAAACAAGCGGAGATCTGAGGCCATGGTGAAGACCTCAAAAACAGGCTGGAGGGTAACCCCTGTCACATGAGGGCCTGACATAGGCCCAGACAAGTGAATTAGCCCCGGAAAGGCCTGGAAGCCAAGGCAAGGCGGCAAGATCAAGGACTAAGCAGCATGGAAGAGCACTTGCCCTGAGGGTTTCAGCTAGTTCAAACAGTGGCCTGAGGTGTCCATGGAAAGTCTGGCTTACTGAAGCTCGCTCTAAACTGAGCAGTTGAAGCAGGCTGGCTGCACCAGCCAGTGGCAATACTAGGCCCTGAGCCTGAGGAGAAAGCCTCAAACCTAAGCTGAATTGAGGTGGAGGCTGCCATAATTCCAGACCCAGACTGCTGAATGCTGTTTGAGGTGTGCCTACAGATAGAAGTCTGACATGTTGCTCTGAGGATCCACAGCCTTAATATCCTTTCAAAAGGGTTATGGCAGGGTTAAGTGTTGTTAGCTATTAGATGTTTATAGGTTAGAGGTGTTTAGGTATTAATAAATATAATTTAATAAAATTAGCAGTTACACAATGATATTCAATAGATTTCCTTTTTTTTTTTTTTGTAAGGCTAGAAGTAACTTCTGGTCTTAATGTGGCAGCAACAGAAGATTCAGTGCTCAGGAAAGAGTTCTGAAGCAGATGTGGTGTTGGCAGGCTAAGGAGCCTGCCTTTCATTTCCACTCATTTACTTCACTATCACAGGGCAGTGCCTGTCATCTTCCGCACAAGCAGGACTTTACACAGCCTTGTAAATGTGAGGGGCACCACCTGTGAAAAGGTGCTCCTTTTTATGCTAGGTTCATAGGGATCAAAGTTAACACTTGGTCAAAAGTTATCCTGGAGGCCAAGCATCTCTAAAGGCTCCAAATAGATTTGCAAACCTAGGGGCAGCCGTGATACATATTTCCTTGTTCTATAGGCCTTCTTACCTGGCCTTTCTTTTCTTTCTTTTTTTTTAAATCTTAAAAAAGCAATTTATCCCTCTCAGGTCTCTGAGGTGGTTGAAGAATAGATAGCTAGAGCCTCATAGTTAAATTTTGAGTTGTTTAGAATCAAGAGGGTGTTCTGGATCTAAGAAGATGTTTTTAAAATAGTGATGCAAGTTAGTATGAAAGCTGAGTCAGATATAGAACTTTAAACTCATGGAGATGGTTAGATAGTAGAATGTTAAAGTCAGGTGCCAAATACATATGGACTGGACATTGGGAATGTATGCTAAGCCATATAACTCTCAGAATTGTGGCCTATTTATTTCTGTTGTTTTGTATTGTATTTATTGTTATAAGAGAAAGAACCATTTGTTGGACTGAAAGGGGAGCTGTTGGGGGGAAAAAGATACACCTTAAACTAAAAAAAAAAAGGGTAGAGGATGGGGGGTTGAGGAGGAAGAGGGTGGTAGGGTGGGACTGGAGGGGGGAGTAGGGAGAAGATTGTGATTGAGATGTAACTTGAAGAAATAAAAAATAAATTATAAAAAAAAAGCAATGCACATTACTTCATTCCACCACAAAATTTGATGGTGGACATTACTCTCCCATTTTTCAGGTATTATAAAAAAAACTCAAAAATCTTAAATTGCTGCTACTTGTTATAGGGCTGGGAATCAAAGAGTTAGAAGATTAAAAACTTCTTTGTTGAGTTTGGTATGGTTTCTGGATGCTGATTAGTTCATATAGGTCTACTATTTATAAGTTGTGATCCTTGAACAAATAAATGATGTAACCTTCCAATTTTTTCTTTGGCAAAATGGAGATGATACCTACCAGAATCTATAATCACATTCCAATTCTTTTTTCTAAATATTTATTGACTTTTATTTTATGTGTATGTATGTTTTTCCCGCATGTATTTCTATGTACTACATTCTATGTAGTATATGGCAGAGAGCAGAAAGGAGTGTTGGATCCTTTGGAACTACGATTACACACTATTGTGAGCCACCATGTGGATATGGGAAATTGAACTGAGTCCTCTGCAGGAGCAGCCAGTGCTCTTAACCACTGAGCCATCTCTCCAGCCCAAGCACCTCAGTTCTTATCTGTGGAATGGAGCTACCAATACTAGAAGTCATTGTTGGACTTGGAAGAGCTATGACTATAAATTGCTTATGGGCCATTAATTTAGGCCTTTGTGAATCATGACAGTTATCAAAGGAGTGAAAACTTAAAATATGAATCATGGTGTAGTCTAGAGAAAGGAAAGCCCTTTTACCTTTCCCATGGCTTGAGAAGGAAGGTGAGTGAGGTGGGAGCAAAGCCTTACTGTTTAAAGAACCACAAAGGAACTAGAAGCAATGAGGTTTTTGCTCAGACCAGAGCTTAGTCTTTAGTCTGTTCCAGATGCTGACCAACCCAGTGTTTGGGCCCAGCACAGAAAAGAGATAGGAGAACTTGACGAGCCTTTAGGGTGGTCAAGAAGGTGAAAGGGGGCGGGGAGCATATGAATAAAGAACCCCACAAATAAGAGGTAAGTAATTAGCTCAACACATATTTAATTTGGAGAAGAGCTTACTTAGCCTTTATCTGCTTTGATGTTTTTCCTAAATTCCACATATCACTCAGACTGTCCCACTTATTCAAGTGAGAAAAATGTGTTCCAGAATCACATAGGAGAACCTAGCCTGGAATGCTAGTCTTCTCATACTCTTCTCCTTGGACTCAGGACAACCAAGAACATTTTGCTTTGTTTTATATTTATACCTAACTACTCCCAGAGGTCAAGATTAGTAAGTTCCCATGCTTAACAGCACAGCAGCTCATTCCCCTTCTGTCCAGGTGTAGGAATAGGTGTGTCTCATGGAAGAAAGCTCCTGGGTCAGAGAGTGTGGTTCATCTCCCACACAGCCAACATGCTTATTAGAACCAGACTCAAGACTTCTCAGTTTTGTGCAGTGCCTTTTTTTTCTTTAATGCTTATTTATTACTTCAAGTTACATCTCCATCATAGTGCCCTCTTTCCACCCCTCCCGGTTCCACCTTCCCACTCTCTTCCTCCCTCTCCCACCCATCCCATTCCTCTGATGTGGAGTGTCCCTACATATCAGCCCTCTCAGTTCTACAGTCATATGAGGGTTAAGAGCTTCCTCTTGTACTGAGGGCCTATATGGTAGCACCTGTAGGGCAAACTGTCCCATTAATAGGTAACAAAGTCTATGTTCCTGATCCTTTTGGTGTGTTGGTTGTAGGGTAGTTATACTGTACTATATAGCTAAAATCCAATTATAAGTGAGTAGATGCCATGTGCATGTTTCTGAGTCTGGGTTAGCTCACTCAGTATGAGCTTTTCTAGTCCTATCCATTTGGCTGCAAATTGCATGATTTCCTTGTTTCTGATACCTGAGTAGTATTCCATTGTGTAAATGTGCCACAATTTTTTTTTTTTTATCCATTCGTCAGTTGATGGACATCTGGGTTGTTTCCAATTTCTAGCTATTACAAATAAGGCTGCAATGAACATAGACGAGGATATGTCCTTGTGGTTTGGTGAGGAATTGTTTGGGTGGATACCCAGATGTAGTATGGCTGGGTCTTCAGGTAGGACTATTCCAAGTTTTCCAAGATATTGCTAGACTGACTTTTTTTTTAAAGGAATACTAAATCTATCTTTTCAAATCCTCGTTAGATCTAGCCTTCCTCATCACTGTCAGTACCTCTTGATTTGTCTATTCTTGTGAGTTGAATAATCCTTTTAGAGAAATGGTTAATTAATAAATAGCCATGAATTCATCAGACACAAGCAATGTCAAATCAAATTAAGTGTATTATATGCATAAGAAAAGAAAGTCCTAAGTTTGTGAACTCAGAATGCCTGCTACCTCACTTATTTCTTCCTCTTACACCCCTTCAGCTCCTAGGACAGAAGCTGCAAAGCTGAGTCACCTATCTTTGTGGATTAAGTCTTTAAAACGTACAAAGGCTTACCTTCTGCATAGTAACCTCTCTGTCAGCAGGGTTAGGTTGAGTGTGACTGGCCTTTGTATACTTCTCCCAGTTTACAATAATAGGTGCTGCAGCAGAATGGAAGGCTATCTCAGTATGTCTAAGTCTGGGAAGAGGACACAGCATTTATTACACTAGCTGGGACTACTTGGCCCCAGTCTCTTCCCAAAGACCCTGCCCCTAGCCAGAGAGGTGCTAAATCTCACAACACCATCTCATTCTTTTTTTTTTTTATTTCAAGTTACATCTCAATCACAATCCCCTCCCTACTCCCCCCTCTGGTTCCACCCTCTCACCTTCTTCCCCCTCATCTCCCCATCAGCTACCTTTTTTTGAAGTTTAAGATATGTCTCCCCCGCCCCCAACTGCTTGCCCAACAAATGGCTTCTTCCTTTATAACAGGTACAATACAAAACAACAAAAATAATTAGGCCACAATTATAAGAATTATAAGGCTTAGCATACATTCCCAATCTCCAGTCCATACGTATTTGGCAAGTGACTTTAACATTCTACTATGCAACCCTCTCTGTGAGATTAAAGATCTATATCCAACTCAGCTTCCATCCTAACTTGCATTTCCATTTTAAAAACATCTTCTTAGATCCAGAACACCCTCTTAATTCCTAAACAACTCAAAATTTAGCTATGAGGCTATAGCTATATAGTCTTCAACCACATCAGAGACCTGAGAAGGATAAGTATATCTTATTATACAGGAATTACAGGGCCAGCAAAACTAAGAAATGACATACAACTGGCTGCCTGGATGGTTCCCAATTTCTCTCCATACATTAGAGCATCAATCTTCAGCCGCTTGGCCCCATTTCTCTGACAGACATTGATTGTAAAGCAGGAATTGTGAAGGACTTGCCTACCCTGTCTTGGTAGAACAAGGCTGTCGACTTACCTGCTTCCAAGTTTTGTCCTTTTTGGACAACAGTCTGTCTATACCTCCCATTCTTAATTTAGGTGCTTCTAGTTCCTTTAGCTAAACTTTCTGGTTTAATATACCTTAAAGGAATACAAACACAGAACGTGTGTGCCTTCTTAGCCACCTTTAGGTTAACTCCTGAAGGATTGGGTCAAGTTTAGATAATTAGAAAAGATGTCACTTCTAACATATATAGTTTTCATGATATTTTATGTATGTTTTTGTCAAAACTGGTATCATAGACTTACTAAATTTATAGGCAAGATTCACTTTATAATCTAAATGACAGATCCATTTTTTATACCCAAACTACTTAGCCAAATCACACTCACTTTCTATTAGATCTGATTTCATTTGTATCCAATTCAAATAATCCTGCCTGTACTTTGTGACAACTGTCTTCTGGTTTAAGTCTTAGTGAAACATGTTGATAAGTATGTCACCTTGGCTAGATGAAGTGGAAGTGAGGTGATTTTGAAAGTGGATATGGCTACAAAGAGAACTTATACCCCATGTTCTTGATATGATTACTTTTAGGAAAGGAAATATGTAGAAATTAAAGACTTGTAAATTGATCTCCTTAAGATTACCCATGCCCATGTCATCCCTGGAAAGTCATTGTGTACTACAGCTTTAAGACTGCTGCTTCTAGATATGGTGCCTTCAAACCAGACCAGTCCAGTCAGTAACTGAGCAGAAGCCACTTGCCTAATGCACAGCACTTAGTGACGTGCTGTTATCAACACTGGAAGGGGAAAAGTTTTCTAGAAACTTCCTTGGGATGGTCAGAACCATGAAACTTTCTGTCCACTCCCTGTATTTCTTTAGGTTTGAAGTTGTCATTCAATAAAAAGATAAGGGCTAGGGAGATGGTTTGATGCAAATGCATGGGGACCTAAATTTGAAGCTCACATTACAAACTGTGTGTGTCAGTGGATGTCTATCACCTGAGTACTTGGGGAAGAGTGACAGGCAGATGCCACAGGCTTGTTGACATTTATTGTATTTGAAATGGCAAGCTTCAGGTTCAATGTAAGACAGTCTCAAAAATAAAGTGGAGAGTGGTAGAGGTAGACATCTGGCATCAACCTCTGCCCTCCACGTGGTCACACAGGAGCACACATAGCTACCTACACACACATCACATGCACATTAAAAACTTTCATCTCAGATATCTTAGATATCTGAAGGAAATTAGGTGATAGCTTGTTTAATCTAGAATATAATAGTTTCAGATACCAAAACAAAAAATATTGAGGGAAGATTAGGAGGAAGCAAATTCTGATTTTTCATTTTTAAGAGGAAGGGTCCTTTTGTCATGTGTATTGGGTAAAGTATATAAAGTTTTGACTATAACACTGTTAAGATATATAGCACTACAATGAGGGAATTGAGATTCACCCAAGAATTTAAGCCTCATCAATCTCATGACCACAGTATCATTATAAAATGCTGCCAGACTTTGTTCATTAGAAATTAGTAAATTCCTTAAATGGACATCAAAAAGGCCTCTGTAGCCTGCATCCTCAGTTGCAGGGTCTCTGTGGTGGGTGGATGTGTCTGTGGAAGAGGGTGACTGCATGGAGAGGAAGGCTGTGCTGCTTCACTTAGAGAGGATGAAGACTTGAAGGCATTTCAGATGAGAGCATATGAACATGCGTTGGCTCACGTAATAAGTGAAAGCAGAATGTAGAGAAGAGGACATGATGCCTCACACTCATGAAGTTATGGGTAACCCACCAGAAGAGACCATGTACCAGCTGCCGTAAGCCGAGCTACAGGTTTGATTATGATTTTTTCTTTTTTGTTATCACAAAAAACAGGTTATTACTATGATGAAAATATGCTTTCTTGTTTCTAAAAACAAAAAACCAAAAGACCCCAAGTTATCTCCCCAGACAACATCACACCTAAGCTGTTATATCTGTATGGGTGACTACAGTGATCATCCAGCCTAATACACAGGAGACAATCAATAAATATTTAGCAATTGAGGAAATCAATAAATGATGTATCACAGGCACAAGGTCTCATGTCTAAACAGTGAGATAAACCTTTTTAGGCCCAGGAACAGATAGATCTCTGATCTCTCCTAGGGTAATGAGACAAGATTTTGTCACTCAATACCTCTAACCTTTTCCCTAAGCTACTCCAAGTTTTACAGTAAAGAACCTAAACACTGGAAAAGAAATGTGTATGATTTGATATTCACAGTTTGGGGTTGGGATTGTTGACCTCTTCGAAACTATGATGAAAATTGTGGCCTTTCTCAGACAAAGGGACACACAGACAAAACTCTGAATACAATTTCAGTAGGTTCATGAACTCTTTATCTCAAGAATGCTAAAAAGTGAACTGTAGCATAAGGAAAGGGCATAGTCACCATCAATCCTCTCATATTAGAAGACAGACTGACAGGGAAACAAAGAGAACTTGCTCTGAATATAAAACCAAGGGGGAGAATATGGTGCCAATTTTATCTGTGCTTTAATTGTGGCTAAAGCTTTTTATAAAAGGCCCTTTGATTCCTTTGGGACAGATGCCACCAAATACTGCTCTAATGGCAGTCTTCTGACCAGCCCTGCCAACATGTACCCTTTATCCCAGGAAAAGAGTGGAAATAGGGCAGAATTCTGGACGTGTGGCATATTACTGAATTGACTCTTCTGGATTCTAGAGAGTACTCATCTTAATCTGTAGACCTGTGTCTTAACTGTTTCTACCTTGGAAGTACTAGAAACTCACTTCTAGAATATTTTCTCTTAACAGTTTCCCCAGATGTAAACAAAAAACGCAGACTTATGTAGACAAAGACAATCCTTTCTAGGTCATAGCTGGGAGCTAATATACTGCAAACCTTTTCTATCTCTACCAGCTTGAAACTTTAGACTTCTAGCCAAAATTAATCCTTGATCTTAAGCACCTAGGTTCTTATATCTCAAAGATATTCTTCATCTGGGCAGTGCAGAAAATAGTAATTCTTTTTTTTTTAAGATTTATTTATTTATTATGTATACCATGTTCTGTCTGCAGGTATACCTGCCAGATTTCATTATGGATAGGTGTAAGCCACCATGTGGTTTCTGGGAATTGAACTCAGGACCTCTGGAAGAGCAGTCCGTGCTGTTAACCTCTGAGCCATCTCTCCATCCCTGAAAATAGTAATTCTAATATCCTAGGGTTGGAGTGAGGAGTGATAGAAAGATTGGGTAGACAACATCAAGTTCCGGGTCATGGTGTTTCTGTGTTCAGGTTCGGTAAGCAGGAGATCAAGTTGGCTTTTGTTCATGTTTGAATCAGTGACCCCTAGAAGTAAGTGAGGAGTGCCTAAGCAGGTTTCTTGTTTTTGCCTTTCTGTAAGTGTGCTTACCCCTGCCACCTTTCTTTCCCTGGCTCTTCCTTCTCCTTGCCTCTGTCTGCTATGATGGTGTGCTTTCTAGGACCAGACCAGTGTGGTACTTTAATACTGAGCATCTGAAGTAGTAACCATGCCTTTGAGACTGTACACTTGTGTCTTGACACTGAAACACGGACACCTGGAATCTTCTGGTTATATCATTAGTGGCTGAAGCTGTTCTTTTCAACCGTGGCCCTTTCTCCCACCCTTTCTTTCTGTTGTTTTTAGAAGTCGCTGTTGAGCATTTCCTCTGTGTTGTCTGTACAACTTCTATATGTGTAGTCATTGGTAAAATAGTATTAATGCACCTCTGTATACTTCAAGAGAAGGGGGAATGAAAATAAATACCAAACCATAGAATGTAATAAGGACAAAGAAGGAAGGAAGGTGCATAGAAAGATCCAGTGACCTGGTGAGGTAGAGTACTTCCTGGAGACGGACTCTGCAGCATGGGTAAGACCTTGGCTCTGCCCAGTGCACAGTATCTTTGGTTGCTGCTCCTCATTTTTCTAACCTAATAATAGGTGGCTTAACATCTAGAGGAAATAAACCCCTGATTTCTACCAGCACCTGATTTTGTTAATTAAAATTCTAAATCCCTGCCCCTTTACTTACCCATTGTGTACTGGGCACTGTGTATATTACATGTGTTCTTTTTTGATCCTCTCACAACCCAAGATAGTATGTTTTGGGGTTTTTTGTAATTTTCATGATCACTGTAGTTAAATTTAGAAATCAGAGAATCTTAGACACTTTCCTATGGCCCTGCTGCTCATTCATAGTTAGGAGCAGTGTGAGAATGTCAACCTGTACTGTACTGTGTTGCCTCCCTTCCTGTGATGTCTGAACTCACCTGCTTCTCCTTTTCCTTTGTAGTGGTGCCAGTGAAGAAGAGGATACATGAAGACTTAACATTCCCCGTGGAAAACACCCCTTCCCCGCGTGTATGTGACAGCGTGTGTGTAATGGCTTCTGATATCTGTGAAAGCTGCCTGGCAACAAACTTCTTCCACTGGATATGTCCCCAGATCCACAGCAGGCACATGTCTCCAAGGGACGAGGAGTTTTACGCATACTGACTGTGTGCTTCCTGTTCTCTTGTGGTAGGTCACAGGAAGAGCCCCTGTGATCAACTTAGAGGGCTCTTCAGATAACCCCATAATGGCTGCTGTGAACTTACTCAGGAAAGCCAGCCCCTGAAATATTGGGCAAGTCATCAGTACCAGTTCCTTAGGAAGGTTCTAGAATATCTGGAATGGAAATCAGTTTTTTCCTTACCTGCAATCAGAAAACCCACTTTGTTTGTACTGAAGTTTAATGCAAATGTGCCCAGGTGGGGCCAACCTGACTCATTAGGCAGTCTCTCAGAGTCTACTTCTGCCTTTGTGAAAGGCGTTAGGGCAGCTGGATTAAAATAGGGGTAGAAAGAGTCCAGAGCTAGAAAGAAGATATTTTTAGTATGTGAGGTTATTTAGGACTTCAGATTCATAATTCAGTGCTGTGGAAATGGAAAAAGTGATTGAAGAGGTAGAAAGGAAATGACCCTAAGGACTGGGGAGGTGCAGGCTGCAAAGAAATCTGATTAAAAGTTGAAATCAGTGTTTCAGAATTCAGATTGCCAAATTTTCCAAAATGATCACTAAAGCATTTGATAAAACCTAAATTCTTGGGCCAGCTGTATGGATTAATGGGCCTGTCACAATATAAAAGGTTAGAGTGTGTATTGCCAGGTGAGGTTATCACTGTAAAACTTGCCAGTTCCATCCCCAGGTTAGCCTAAGGTAGCTTCAGTGCACTGTGAGGAGAATCTGTGTCACTCGCTGACTGCCAGCAAACATTTCCTCTATTTACTATAATTGGAAGTCTCCCTGCCTTTGCAGCAGGGCTTCAGTTCACCTCCCACACCCGTTCTCCCCTCTTATATAGCATGAGCAGGCATGCCCAGAGCTGGATTTTCTGGCCTTCTCCCACTCCCAGATCACAGTTCCTTACAACCATACTTTTTGGGGTCAAGGAGGCAGTAGTGTGCTAGGAGATACCCAACCACAAGCTCACAAGCACCACATCTTCTTGAGACATCAGTGTTTCTTATAGGATGATTTGAAGTGAGCAGCTTATCTTATTTCTTAATAGAACAAACAGTTATGTTATAGAAGAGGACATTCATACACTTTGAGTGTTAAGATAAAATAGGAGACCTGGAAAGTAAAGTGGGCAATGTATTCCCTCTTCTCTGCTTGTGTGCTATTTCCATATTCATTTTGAGATTCTGTCTGAACTGTATCCAAGCAGCCTTGGCATTGCTGTTAACCATGGTCTAGACTTCCAGTGTCTCTAATGCAGTTCCAAGGAGTCCACCTTGGAGGAAATCCCCCTTTTCCTGCCTGCCTGCTTGCCTGCCTATGACCTGTGTAATTACCACAAACCTTTAAGGGCTGCTAATGTGTGTATTCACAATAGTTCTGAGGCAGAAACAACACGTGCTTACTGTAGGAGTCCTGTTTATATCATTGTTCAACTCTGTGCATGCTATAAAATGATTTCTTCCTTTGGGGTCAAGAAACTGCCAACCCTTAGGCTCTAGGTTGGGATTACCTTAGCTCACTACACATATAAGGATATTGGAGCAGAGAGAAGTTTAAGATTAAAAGATGCGTGTGTGTGTGTGTGTGTGTGTGTGTGTGTGTGTGTGTGTGTGTGTTTGTGTACTTTTTCCCAAATTGGTGGCTAGTAGATGGCTTAGACAATTTTGGTACTTTACCATCTGTCTGCAAAGACTGGAGAATTTAATACACTTTAACAACCTCCAATGATATCCTGTTCTAAAAAAATTCTATAAGAAGGACCAAAACCACTCTAGAAAGAATGTAGAATATCAGAAGACTGAAAATACTTCAGAATTTGGAAGCTTGTATTGTCTTTCCCCAGTAATCATTGTTTGATCTTTATGTGTTTAATCTTATATTAGCAATGGACAGATCATTGGCTCTCTACACATAATCATGCTATGACTTTAAATCAGTATTTGGACAATCCAAACATTTATGCAGTGGTTATAAACAGAAATATAAAAATATTTGCCAACTGTCTCTATAAATTATCATCTGTCTGGAATCCTTGAGGAAAGAATTTCCCCTCTACTTAAAGTTTCAGGTTTGCTTTATAGCTCCTGCTGTCTTCAGCACCTGATAAAAATTTAACCAGGAAAGCATTAAACCTCGCACAGCAGCTCCTATCCAGATCCCTAAGTTCCTAGTGGCAGCATTTTTCAGTGTGAGAACTAGGATGCTTTCTGCAGTGGTACCAACTTTGTCCCCAGAGCTAAGACCTGCTGCTTGGCCTTGTGCCCCATAATGATGAAGCTTCTTGCTTTCCAGGTCAGTGAGTTTTATGTGTCTTGAGTGACTGGACAGCAGGGTTTACCCAAATCCCTAGGGAGAAATCATCAAGTGATTCAGGCAATGAATGCCTCCAAAATAAGTTGGATAGTCACAGCAAGTCCTGGCTACCTTCTGAATGTTGAGTTTCTGAGTGTTTAGAGGGATTTGTTTATTAGTTTGATACTGCATCCATGGCAGTTCCAAGAAGTGCTTGACTTCCCAGCTGCAACAGCCAGAAAGAGGACAGGCTTATGACAGGCTATGAGCCAGGCCCTCTGTAGATGTGCAGAGGACAAGTCACTTGTCTGGAGGTGCTAGGAAACATTGGAACCAGTTTTGAACACAGCTCCCCCTGCTCTCCAGTCAGCCCTCTGCCCCACACCATGACTCACCTACAGACTCAGAAAGAGAGAGAATGAGGCTTTCAGTTTCCCCAATGCAGTATGCCCATTCACATTATGAATTCTTTTTCAAAGACATTAAGATGGCCTTATTCCTCTGCTTTAGTAGATGTTGTAAATATCCATTTGTTAACTTGAGCTTCCTTCCAGGAGCTTGGGGAGCCTTTTCTTTTTGGTGCCATCTCCACAAAAGAAAAGGGGGGAGGAGGATGTTTGGCCTTCAAGAGTGTAAAGTTTTCAGACATAGTGAAGGTGACACTAGTCTTCTAACTTTATTTAACATCCCCTGCTCCATTACTGTAGAAAAACAAATCCTCATATTTTAGGAAACCCAGCTACCATGTCTGCACTGTGAGATGGTGCCAATTCAAAGCACTGACTTTGAACTCCCTTCCTGCTCTGTGTGTGCGTGTGTGTGTGTTTGTGTGTGTGTAAATGTGAAAGTAAAAGTGAGATTTGTACACATATGATTATATCATACCACTTAAGAGTTAAGTGAAACTCAAAGCAGGCCATGGTAACCTTATGTACCACCATAAAGGATTCTTCTAGCTCCATGCAAGTGTAAACAGATAATTGGAATGTGGGTGCTGGCTTTTCAGAATAATCCCCTAGTGGTAGGTGTCAACTCTTAAACAGCACTGAGACAAGATCCACCATGTCTAATAACACGAGAAGTTCAGATGCCTTGTCAACACTTTGGTATTGGTGACTTGGATCATTTTGATCACTCCGTTTGGGCCCAAGTGTACAGCTGCACAATTTATAACTGTGTAGTAGTCAGAGGTCTAAGAAGTCCTCTCTCTCCCCAAAGAGAAAATGTCCTGCTGATTCCTGTTATTCTTCTCTCATATAATAGCTGTTCAGTACACACTTTTCAGTAAATTGGTTGCATGTTTACTGTGTGCTGAACACATCTAGATTTTTTTTTGATTGTTTAAAGACAAAAGTCCTATTATAAATCAAGTCCAGCCCTGCCCTAAGAGAAAAGGCCCACAAGGAGTTTGTGGATCTCACTGACACTGCCTTCACCCAGTAGTGTTTCTGAGACCTCCACCTTGTGGAATTACAAGAGCCATGAGAGCCAGGTACACAGGAGACCACTGGGATCACTTGTTTCACATTACCATGTGAGGCTGAAAACATACCAGAAACACCAGAACAAGGGCCAGAGCATGAAACTGAAAATAAATGAAGACACTTGGAGGTGCATTGGTGGAAAAACAGCCAGAGTCCATGCTGGACTTGGTGTGGCTTTGAGGGGACCATTGATTTATACTTTATTGAAGTTAAACCTGACCAGTCTTTTTCCAGTGACAGGCCACAGCTCGTGAGTGGGTAGAACCAACAAATCCATTGTCTTCTGCCTGTTTTTGTGTGCAGTCACATTCCCTGCTTAGTCATCTTCCCCTTCCACCCTTCACACTGAACAAGGGAACACTCGATCTTTTAAGGGAATTAGATATCTGAGTTAATGTTTCAGTATATCATTTTCATACTGTAAATTATTTTGTAAGAGAGATTTACTGCTATCCCAGGATGTTCAGACTTGGCACCCCTGTGCATTTGGAAATCAATAAACTATTACTGGAAATACCATTTGTCTCTCAGAATTGTGCACAAAGGACCCTGCTAGGTATAAATATTCATGATGATCTGCATACTTAGCTGTGGTAATGCTGAAGATAATGATGTTGGTGTTATTAGAAGTGGGGAACCTAATTTATTCCTGACCTCCTAAAGGGCCTTAGGAGACCTTTGGAAGGTGGCAAAGGGTAGACCAGAGAGTGTTAAATAAGTAGGTAGATTATAAGGTAAGCCGTGGTTACCTTATAATCCTGTGATCATTTCAAACACCATTTATAGCTTTACAACTTTGATTAGCTAGGAAGAGGGCTGAAATTTAGTTTTTGACAAATATTCTTTGAAAATAAAAACTAACCAGCACCCTTGATCAAATTATATATAGTTAAGCTAGCAGAGCTATCTCTGTGGGACTTTAAAGGTTCCTGTTTGAATATAATTGATGAAAGAATTAAGTGGTTAAGTAAACTCACTTCAGTCTGGCTTCTAACATAGGGCCAGGGGTTTTACTGAAACCTGGAGTTATGTACTCGGGCCTTCAGTAGCCAGATGTGAAGATCAGGGATGGTAGAACTATGTGAATCTGAAAATTCAAGCCTTCCCAAAAGCACAAAACTTAATGCTTCAAAATCCTAAAAGCCACTAGCAGGTATGTTCATGAACCCTAACCTAATTTCCTTCTATCCAGTTTGTCTTCGTTAACCCTTTCTATATGGTACTATGAGAACTTTAGGGAAAATTTTCAAAACAGGGTGATGAAATCATTCAAGGTCACCCAATAAGCCAAGCTGGGTTAAAGCCCCAGGACAGAAGACTGTCTCCTGGAGCAATCATTATGTGCCACTTCCTCCCCAGTTGCTGAGAGCATCTCTTTGCTTAGGGTGGGTGGGTGGCATTGCCAGGCACTGTAGCACTTGGTGGGTCTTCAGCATTTCAGACCACGGTGTATGGGAAGGTCTTCAACCCTGCTTCCTGGTGCCAGTACCTCAATACCATATTCTATCGTCCCCACCCTTCTCATTTTATTACCTTTCCTTTAGACCACTCCTTTTAAAAAATTGATTCTTTCTTGATTCTGGTTACATGAAACCTCATTTCCTTTAGGCTCATAAAAAAGTGAAATTGCAGCTTGTCTGGAATATCTCCTGGTCCTCACAAGGCGCCAGAGTGAGATGCTCAACAGAAAATCAGGCTACCAGCCTTTCGCTGAAAGAAAACGATGTCACCACAAATAAATGAGAAACAAGACTGTTTGAAGTCATTCAGCAGCTGCACCAAATGTCTGTTCGTTAAATATTGCAATTTCCAGCATTAAAACATTTATTTGTGTTAACTGTCATGGCTACCATTTAGTGAGCTCTTTGTCTGGCCAGGGACTCTCCTTGTTGCTGTTCACATTGCCCTCTTTAATTCTCAAAGCACTGATACTACTGTCTCTCACTTTGTAGCTCAGAGATATTTTAATAAGCAGAGAGCCAGGATGTAAATCAAGGTACAGACTATGGTGTCTGTCCTTCACTCCTAGCCATACTGACTCCACCTGGTATTAATAAATAGCATCATGTTGGCCCTGGCACTCCCTCCATACAGTTCAGCCTTGAGGCAGATACATTGGGCCTCTGCTAGCCCTTTCTTTTTGTGCAGCTTCGAAAACAGGACAAGTGAGAGAAAGACTAAAGACAGCATTGCAATCCTCTTCTGGCCCAGAGCTGCACTTTGGAAAGAAGAGAACTATTAGACTTGCTTTACCTCCTTTATTTTAAGACCATAAATAATAGAATCACAAAGAGACAACATCAGGGCTGCTTTGACTGTGAACCAGAATCTCCAAAGTCAGCCAGCTCTGATACAGAGTCTAGTTTAATTACGCATCATGAAGATGTCTCCAGCATCTTGACATAGTCCTGCTCCCTATTTTTGGAAAGGGATGGCAAAGGAAGCTATCTGTTTTACAGTTCTTTGTCTTAAATGGCCACAATATGCCATTTGCTATATGAAAATGGATCACAGTCTTGATGCTGTCTGAGGTTTCAGTTGCTACCCATCTACCTAGTCTCAGCCATCTGATAATTGCATTTATTCATAGTTCCTGAGCATAAAATCCAAACAAATGGCTTGAGAATGAGTAATTGAGACAACTGGGAAAACCCTAGCAGAAGTGCAACTCATTGAAAAATTACTATAAACTGAGAAATAAGCAGCCAAGTCTTCTTCCCAGTGGAAATAAATACCAGGAAGCAAACATGCAAGAGAGACCATACATCCAACCATGGGACACCTGCCTGGAACTTCGGTTCTCACTTCCCACACAATTCTAAGTGTTTAATTCTTTTTCAAGTCTACAGAAGATTGAACTTAAGGAAAGGGACCAGACTTCCTGAAAAAACAAGTTCAAGGAAGAAAAAGTGCCATCAATAGACAAGATAAGATGTCAAGTGGAGCAGAGGAGCTCCAAAATCATTTTATACAGGACATTTAGTGCCAAATGAGTCTCCCTGTAGCAAATTCAAAATAATGACTGAGCAACACACATATACATGATATTCAAAGGTAAATATTTGTAGAGCAAAGATTTTTAAATGTTTATAACACAGATTGAAATAAAGAAATGGAATTGAAAGGAATAAACCTTTGACAATCCAGAACATTTAGCTGAACAAAATGTACATCCACTTAGCTAAGGGTTCATTGTTTCACAAGACTCTTGTGTTGAGAAAGGTTTTTCCCCTAGCTTTATAAGTGACTTTCATGCTACAGTGCTTTGCATATAATGGCATGAACAATACAAGTGCCAAATTTCAATGTGATGAATAAAACTAATAACCAGAATACAGGTCAAATTCTGCAACAACAAATACTGCTATTATAAAAATCACTTAGGCATCCCTAAGCTCCTGTCTATTGCCCATTTATTTTAGGCAATAGTCATTACAACAAAATCAGAAGTATAACAAATAAAAAAGCTAGACCCTCTGCAAATTGAGTGTAACACAATTTAACCTGTAGTAATAGATTTTCACTTCTATTTCTCTGCTAGAAGAAGAATCAACCTTATGTCAACACAAGGCCAGCCTAGAGGCTGGTGGTTAGTTGTTCTAGAAGAAGAAAGAATTAAGAAGCAAGTGAACATGGAGTTCAGTAGAGAACTTTGTCTGCAGAGGCATTCCTGCCCTTCTATGTTGGAGCCAAAGGGTCCAGCCAAAGGGTCATTGACTTCTAATCCTGATGAAGTATATATACCAAGTCTTAGAAGGAAGGTTCAATTCATTTCTCATGAATCATTGAGGACTTTGGGGCAACCTGGCTTTGATCTGATGACCCAAAGATTTTTTTCTAAATCCAGGACCATTTGAGTGGATCTCTCTTTCCTTCCAATGAATACCATATGGTTATAAAAGCACATGCCACATTGGTTATGTGTAGAAGTAGTGTATTAACCACTTTCGTTCCATTTGATGCACAGGCAAGGATTTTTCCAAACCTAGCATTCTGATGTTGGTTATGATCAGAATTTTGTTTTTTACTGTAATATAATACTATCAACCATCATCCTCTTTTCATTATTTCTTTGCAATCAACATTTTGCATACCATTAGCAGAAGTATTAAATCATGATATATGTCAGAACCATACCGTCAGTGACAGGAAAGAAGGGAGGTGGAAATTGTCCATATTTTCCCATTGATAATACCTGGCCCAGGTCCCAGAATCATATCATTTTCCAAAAAAGTCCATAAATTCTGAGCACCACTCAGCTTGCAGAGGCGGTGTCCTCAGACCTCAGGGTAGGATGGGTCTACAGGCATGCCACTGCATGGAAATCCTTTGCTTCTCTAAAGCAGGGTACTTTAATGCGCGCTGTGTCCCAGGCCAGGAGATCAGGTTCAGAAGAGGCTGACTACTCTGCTTGACTCTTGAGAACATTGAGTCCCAGGATGTAGCTGTTGGCTACATGCTATTTTATTATAATATCTAGATGTGGGGGTGTTAACTGAAAGTAGCTTAATAATTTTTCCCATACCCATTAAGAGACCTTTTGGACCTAGGCATAGGCTTTATCCTATTCCAATTCAACCTGTTCCAAGAGGCCAGAACCACTATAGAAGACTACACTACACGTAAGACAGTGGTTGTTGTGGTGAGAGCAAGAGGAGGGTGGTTTTGGGTAGAGATGATAAACCACTGATACCAATAGAAGTGGGTGTTTTCTGTTAAAATCAGGAGCAGATTGTTGTAAACTCTAGTCATCTATTGTGATACAAATGGCCAAAAATTATTCCACCTAATATAACTATTTTGGCCTCCATTACCCTGAAAGCGTATTTTTAAACTACTTATTTATGGTTATATTAATATCTCAATCCATCTTTCAACCCATCCACCCGAGGTATGGGAGAAGATTGTAAAAAAAATTAAATTACTTTGGGTGCCTTTTGTAGGAATAAATAGTTAAATTGTTTAGCCAGTATTTATATTATCATTAATTGGTTTGGGGCTGTTAATCTTTAATTCGCCATTATAAATAAATACACACAGACACCACGTGGATCTTAAAAGCCTTGGCCTGAACTGTGCATTCCTTACCCATCTAAGCTAGCTCTTAATTCTGTTACCCAAATATGACCCCATATATGCATACGTCCCCTTGGACTGCCATTCTCCATGCTAGGCCGATGTTCCTGGTCATGTGGAATGAAGTTATTTTTTCTAACCCATAGTGTGTGTCTTCCTTCTTCCTGCTCCTGGCTGGAATGCCTTAATCCTCTGTCTAAAACGCAGACTTTCTGTTCTAATCTCAGGAAGTCCCACCTCTCTCTGTCTTTGCCCAATCTCAGGCCTCAGCATTTTATTTAAACAATCGGAGTCAATGTAAGTAACAGACAGCAAGCAGGGCCAATTAATTAACATTCAGAATGCTTAACACTACACCATCAGAAGCTATATTAATAGAGGATGTAGACCTCTTTAGTTATAGGTCCTTGGGGCAATTCATCAACAGTCCAGCCAAAACAGCATACACAAGAACAGGTACAATCAGCAACAGGAATATAGCAATCAGCAGCAATGGGAACACAGCTAACCAGGAGCATCAGTAAGAACAGCTGAAGAAGCAGCAACTTTTGCAGCCCAAAGGAGGCACACCTGGGCTCAGCCCGACCTGGATCACCATCTTCAGCAAGTCTCTGCAGCAGCAAACCTCAGCAAAACGTTGTCTGGAGGCTTTCAAAGCAAAGCAGCAATGAGAAGTGATACCAAGCAAAAAATCCCTCCATGTTTCCAGAGCCTCCATTTATACCTCCTCAAAATCTCCACAAGGATGCTTTCCAATTAACCAACCTCATGCCCTCTCCACAAGGTTATCTCTTGTTGACCAAGATTATGCGCTCTCCAAGAAGTCTGTCCATCAAAGGATGTTTTCGAGCAAAAATCATATTCCCCACACAAGACAGTTTCCAGCTGGCAGAATATCACGTGTTTTTCCATTAGGAGTTTTTGCATGCCCCTTTCATGAGTCTGTTTTTCAGCAGTAGACAAAGCACCCCCATATCCCATACCTGAGACCAAAACAAAAACATTCATTTAATGCAATTGTGTTTCTAAAGAAATCAAAACTTCCATCACATTACCCAAACTTTATTTCCTACCCTTACAACCTCTAGTTCCTATATTCTACTCTCTCTACAAGATTTCACTTCTTCAGTTTCTACCTTTAGTTCCTCTATTCCACTCTCTCTCTCTCTACAAGATTCATTTCTATAGTTTTTACCTCTGAGTGAGAAGACAGTATTTGCCTTTCTGTCTGAATGCATTCTACTTTACATCATGCCTTCCAGTTCTATTCATGACAGGATGAGAAAGGGTGACTCTGAGGTCAAACCTAGGCTGGCCTTACATAAACAAGACAAAAAACAAAATCAAAGGAAGCAAGAAAAAAATGAAAGATTAATTTCTCAACACTTAAACCAATTCTATTTGTTAACAGGTAGGGTAGAACTCACTTACCCTGGAAGATAGGGTATACCTAATCCAAGGAAAGTATTCCTATTGAAATCATTCCTATCCCCCATTTTTCCAAACTATACTTACCTTATTTACTCAAAAGTTGTTTGCTAAGCTCTCCCCCCACCTCTGGTAAGAGGACAAGATATGGAGAAAAAAATCAAGTCACATGGGGGTCTACTACTAGTGGAGTCATGAGAAAAAATCCATTCAGAGTGTTTACTCCCTTCTTGATGGCCAAGTCATAGACATTCTTTTATATTGTGCTGCTGAAGGCCATCACTGCCCTCAGAAAAGACAATTTCATAATGACTTGCTTCCTATCACTGCCACAGTCTCACAGAGTCAACTGCTGCCTCTCAGGTGTGGCACATGGTCAGATGGCACACTCCCTGGGAGTAAAAGGTGATCCAGAGTTCAGGCTTCCCCCATCTTTCATCCATCCACCTCCTTCTACTCCTTTACCCCCTCTCTGGTCTCCATCTGGAAACCATGAGCTTCAAGGATCCCAGATACATATTCTTGGATTTCAGATGTTTGGGAAATTTCTCTGCTTGGGTCATTGTTCAAGAGTATGATGATTTGGTTTGAAAGAAAAAAAAAAAAGCTAAGATCCTTTCACAGCAGAGAAAATAAGGTGTGATGTGGACCCACCCTTTGTCAACTCAGCTCCCAAACCACACACATTGCATAGCTGCAGTGAAAGTATTTCTATTTCCCCTGGGATGTAATAGAATAGAAAAACAAAATCTCTGCTTAAAAAAAAAAAAAATGATCTTCTTCTATGGTATAAACAGAGCTAGCATTGGATAATGTGATGTAATCGATTTTGCGTGTGTTAGTAGGGAAGAAGAATCTGGAGAAGGTGGAATGAAGAGTGATGGAGATTTGGGGGGGGCAGGGGGAGGACTATTAACACAAATTACTGCTTAACACTACTGTGACACCTCTCAGAAAAAGTGACATGTCTTCTACCTTTGGAACATGAAATGGAGTGAGACTTGCTCCTGAGCCTGGGTTTCAAAAGTAAACAGTCGTGGTCCTAGTACTGGCTTTGTCCTTTCCCAGCTTAGGAAGCAAACAAGTAGATGATATACAGGAACTAGTACAGTGCTGGAACACACAATGAGCCCTTAAAACAGTAGCTTTGATAACTAATCACTGTGCTGATGGCCACTCGTCTTTGGAGTCCACTTACAGATGTTGTGGATGGAGTGTGCCCTTACATTAGCCCACACAGCCTTTAGATCCTCCTTCAGGCTATTTCATGGTTCCCGTTACACCTGTTGCAAGTACTTCAGATTCTGTTATGTTTGTTTATTCTTTGTAGCTCTTTGTATTGTTGCCTGCTGTGTTACCAGTGCTAGCAAAATTGCCTCATGCAAATTAGCAATACAACAAAATTCAGATATTTTGTGGATATACTGACTAGCATTCAAGTTCACTCTTCCTCCATATATTATATCATGATGTTTATAACTTGAAGACACCTTTAGCTGAATGTCTAAAGCAGGTGGTGCTACCTGGTTTTCTAACAGAACAAGGAAGAGAGTTGAGAAACCCAACTCCCATCCCTACCCTCCCACTAACAGACTGGGCAGTCTCCAGCAGCCATGTCTTTCTACATACTCCTAAAATAAGGTTAGAGTCCTCTAAAATGGAGGATTTTCCATTCTCTTCCAGCTCTACAATTATAATTTAGTAAACCTTGCCCAGGCTTCAGTCTAGGGTTCTTACTCTATGTCAACTAAATAACGCACTGGCCTGTTTAAGGGCTTTACCTTACCAATATTCCCAGCAAGCCAAAGGAGGTGGCAGGCCCCCTTTACTCTAATGTGAGCTTACATCCATTTTCTGGACTTAGGAGCCTGAATGTAAAGTTATTAAAGATGAGAGTTTGACACTGGACTTAGAGCTTAGTGATAGTTTGCCCAGCATGTACAATGCCCTGCCTGGATTCAGACCTAACACCACAAGAAAGAAGAGGAAGAGGAATTGTTGTCTCACTTCTAACAGAATTGGCCATTAATTATCCCCATCTCTTCACTAGCTTGTTACCCTTGAGGCCACAGGAGAACATTCAGACACAAGGTTTAGTGTGACAGGCAGCAGCCTGTGGGTGGGAGGTGTTGGAGAGTGTGCGGTAAACGCCAGAGGGAAATATCCACACATCAGGAAGAATGGCTCTGCACCCCTCCAAACTGCTGTTATCTCAGTATTAGATCAACATTTATTTAAAGGAGAGGGTGGAGGCAGCATGAAGAGTCAGGCTGTTTGTTGCTGGAGCCATGCCCCACCTGCATATGACACTCAGAAACAAAATCTCTAACCATTCTTAGAAGACCAGCTAGCAGCCATCTGTTGTTAGTCCAGCCAATCCCTCCTGGGGTCTTACCCCACCCACTTCCAAATGGCTTTCAAAGTATTTCTTGCAATCTCATGCAATTGAATCCCTGAAAGGCATTCTTGGAAGTAAATTTATAATTTAAGTGATGTTTTTGCACCACCATTCTTTTACCCCAAGAGACTAATCACATACTGTGTAGTGGGTGTGCATGTGGGTGTGGGTGTCGCTGATAATTCAGTCAACACACTAGTCCTCATAGAAATGTGTGTGACCACCAGATCACAACTCACCCCATGTAGCCATAGGCTGTCTGGGACAGAGTTCATGTCCTTCCATGTAAAAAGAGACATAAGGGTGGTATTTTCTTAGGAGATTATTAGACCCTCTGGAATGTCACAGGATGATTTAGCAATGGTAAAGAATAAATAGTCCCACTTTCAGGAACAGCTGTCTTTTTATCAACTGCCTCCCTCTTATCCCTATCCTTGGACTCCTCCCCTTTGTCTCAAGAGACATTCGAACATTACCCACTGTAGTTCTTGAATGACATACATGGGCAGAGCTGTTGATGGTGTGATGTTCGGTTGTGCTGGTTCATGCCTCTCAAGAGATTTGGACTTTTTGTGTGTGTGTATTTGTGCTCATGAATGAATGTATATGTGTATGTTTGTGTTCATGTATGTGCAAGAAAACATGAGGACTTGGTTATAGGAATGTACAGCACCACATATGGCCGAAAATTGAATGAGCTCACCATTTCATTTCATGATACCTTTCAAGGATGGGATAGAAAAAAAAAAGACACTTCAAACAGAGTCTGCAGACGCTAAAGGAACTACTATGTTGATTGGAGAGCTATTGATAGTAATATTACTATAGTAAATTATTAGTGAGGTATCAAAGCAGATATTTTGGAAGAGAAAGTTGATGATAGCCAATTGTATTCCTAGAAATCTCTTTATCTGGGCTGGAGCAATGGCTCAGTGATTAAGAGAGATTCTGCTCCTGCAGTTTATTCCTGTACTGCAAACTGTGTGTCCAGGAGGCCCAACACTTAGGGCTGCCAACTGGGACTCACATACATACCACACAAAGAAACTAGCATCACCAAAAACAATAAAAACAAATACTTGCTGGAAAATGGCATTGCACACTTTTAATCCCAGCACTAGGGAGGCAGAGACAGGCAGATCTCTGTGGGTTCGAGGTCAGCCAGGTCTACAGAAGGAGTTTCAGAATGGCCAGGGCTATACAGAGAAACCCTTTCCCAAACAAACAAACAAATAAATAAAAGAAGCCTCTTTAAAAACCTTGGCACATGCAAGAACTTTTTTGCATAGGAATATTTATGCAACATTGTTTCTAATGACAAAAATTATGATAATGATGGAAGTAGGCTATGAATCTTAGAGTCCATTGTATGGAAGAACACTGCAGAAAACCTAAGGTAGGTTTCTCACTGCCTGCTGACCCAGCCAACAATTCTTCTGAAAATCACCTCCTTGTCTGGATTGGCAATCACAGCTTTCCTTCTTGCAATCATAGAACATTCTCTGGAATTGTAATGAAGTGATGATTGAGTTTCACTGTGAAGAGTGGGTTTTTGTCACTGAAGCCAAACTGAAGAGACAGGAGCCCTGCAGAGGAAAAGAAGGAGGGGCTTAAGCAAGAGTAACCTTGGTTCATGCTACAGATGGGTTTGGGTACATTCCATAGGTGAAGACTCTGACTTCCGGTCATTGCCAAACCTCCTTAGCCTGTTCTACTGTGAGGGGAAGAAGAGAAGGTCATCTGTGAGACCTCAAGCAGAGATGTGCCATGACCTGCCCCATCCCTCCAGCTCTCAAACTTTGGTCTGTTCTTCAGGGTTTGTTTTCTGTCCATTGTAGCCAACACCAAGGCTAGACATGGAAACAGGTATCTGCCCGTACTGTCTCACCTCATTACTCTTATCTATAGTTTCCATCATCCAAAGGGGCATTCAACACCCCTGTTACCTAAACGAGACCTATATTCTTCTTCAGAAGTTTTTGGGTGCTTTTTTTTTTTTTTTTGGTTTTTCAAGACAGGGTTTCTCTGTTTAACAGCTCTGGCTCTCCTGGACTCACTTTGTAGTCCAGGCTGGCCTCGAACTCGCAAAGATCCGCCTGCCTCTGCCTCCCAAGTGCTGAGATTAAAGGCGTGCGCCACCAACGCCCAGCTTTGGGTGCTTTTTGTTGACCTTGGCCTGCCCTGTGCTTCCTTTCCCCAGGATCCTCACAGGCATAGACCTCATTTTATTTCAGTTTAATGAAAGCAGAGGAAATAGTGATCATAAGAAGGAAAAGAATTACAGTCCTGGGTATTCTTCATCCTGCAGACTCTACTTCTTATTTGATCCCCCTTACATGTGTCCTTGAACACTCCATTTGCCCTTGACCCTCCATAGCCCCCTTCCTTGCATTTGGGAGATGTAGCTGTGCTTGATGGGATTAGAATATGCACTGGTGAGTATGAAAACATTTGAAAACCCGAGCACAGCCTCCAGGATGTTGTTAGCAACAGAGCATGAGCTGTGAGACTGAGATCCAACCCCAAAGTACCCTGGCAGGAGATTGGAATTCATAATTCCCCTTAAAGAGCCATCCTCCATTGTAGAAAAAGCACAGCCTTTCTTCTTGCCCCCACTTTAGCATACTTTTTGATAAATACTGGCACTTGGAAATAGAGGGAGGTAGGGTTGGGGAGATGGCCCAGTGGGTAACGTGCTTGTTATTTAAGCCTGAGGACCTAAGTGTGCATCCCCAACACCCACATAAAATGTTCAGCAGGGTCACTCATCTGTAACCCGGCACTGGGAGGGAGCAGAGACAGGAGGATCCCTGAAACTCCTTCCCAGTCAACCTAGCTGATACAGCAAGCCTCAGATTCAGTGGAAAGATTCCGTATCAAAAAAGAAGGTGGAGGGCTGGAGAGATGGCTCCATAGGCAGAGCACATCCTGCTCTTGAGGAAGACCCAGGTTCAGTTCCCAGCGCTCCGTAACTGCCTGTAACTTCAGGGATCCAAGTCCCTCTTCTGAACTCCACAGACTAGTATATGCATGTAGTGCCCATGCATACACACCACACACGTACATATAAAACAATTAAAAATACTTTCTTCAAAATGAACAATTGGAGAAGATGCCCAACATTTTCTACAGGTACAGAGAAAGAGAGAGAGAGATTTAGCACCTCAGCTCTTTCCAGTATCTCCATCAATACAGTACAGTACCAGTCTAGGCCAGCAGGGGTCTGCCATTGGTTGCTTTTAGCCCAAAATGAACTTGAATAGGGAGTCAACAGGCACGGCTTAAGAGAGCAGAACTCCTAGATACAAATAGTGAATCCATATTTGTCAGACATTGAATAGTTCAGTCCAGCCCACAGGACATCAATATTTTTTATCCACAATGAAGTGCTTGGTTTAATCTAATGTTTGTGTTTACCCAGAAGATATGTTCATAAGGAGCCTACCTTAACCTGGGAGCTTGGACCATCCAAGTTTCTCTCAGAAGCAAGTTAACAATTTGGTCTCTGAAGATAACCAAAGGACCAAAGACAGTACAATAAAAAGACAGTGTGCCAAAAAAAGAGATTAGATGCCTCTAATTTATAGATTCCACTGTGAAGAAAAGCAGGAGTTTAGTATATAGTGCTTCTAAATTATCCTCCGGGGAGGTGCTCACACATGTATAAGACAGAGATTGATGTCAGTGACTTCCTTGATCCCTCTCAACCTCATTTTCTGGAGATGGGGGTCTCCCAATGAATTTTGGACCCAAGGGTTCAACTAGACTGGCAGGCTAACAAGCCCTGGGGTCCTTCTGTGTCCAGCTCCCCAGTGCTGGCATTGCAGGTGCACAGCACCACACTGGCTTTTCCCCACATGGATGATGATCAGACTCCAGTCTCCGTGCTTATACTGCAAGCATTTTTTCCACAGAGCCGTGCCTTCATGCCCTTTGGAACATCCTTAAGCTTGGCTTTCAAACTATTCTCAACCATCCTCACCTCCTGAAATATATGCTTCTTGTGGGAAGTTATTGTGACAATTACTGCTAAACACCTAAGGATAGTATTTCTCCGTTATACAATTATACCTCATCTGGTCCATTTTTATAAGAAGTTAATTATTAGTCTCATTTTATGGCCAATGAAATTGAGCCCCAGGCAAATGAAGAGAGTTGTCTGAAATCTCCACTGCTAATGGTGGCAATGTTGGCAATTTTCCATGCTGATAAGATCAAGTCTGCAGGTATTAAATGATTTTATGATGTACAAACATTTATGTAAGGCAGGCTTATTATGAGTTGCACTTTTTCAGCAATTAGCCTGATTTTACTTATTAACACCTATTTATATCTTGTTGCCATGCTAGACAGCAATACTGGCATGTCTTTAAATTGTGGGGTTCCTGATTTTTGTTAACTGTTCTTCCCTTCTCTTCACCCAACCCCACTCAAAATTCTGCTCTTTGGGAATATAGCAGAAAGTGGCAAGGATCCAATCTACCCACATCCGAAAGCTCTCCCTGTCTTTTGTCACACAGGGAAAGCCAAACACTGACATTAACAACCTAAAGATCTAGGTACTGCTTCTTCTAGATATGATGAGATAGAGGCCAGCTTGCCCGAGGTTCTTATGATTTCTCCACCACGTTCCCACGTGCTGAGGTCACTGAATGCAGATGCCCTCTAGCTGTCACAGGACCTGTCAGGACTCCATGCCTTCACTATTAGGATCCAGGGTGGTTGTGGGTACTAAATGAAATGGAGCTTGGCATTACACTCTGGAGAATAAGAGATTCATGTTACAGGTTTTAAAAAGTCAAATGCAATGTGAATTCAAACAAACTTTGTAGATGACTCTATGATTTTGATACCAGTCACCCTGAGCTGCTCATGTTATCTTTAAAATCTCCCTTCATTTTCTCCTCTCCTTTTTATCAGAGGTTTCTTGGCTCCAGATAGGATTAAGGAAAGGCACCCTGAGCCTGGTAGATTGTGACTACTTGCACATAAGACCTGACAGTGACAATCTGCCAAAGCCCCGGTGTTAATTCCTGCAGGCAGATAATTGACTGTGTACCAACATTTTGGGATACCTGGCAGGTGTCTGCTCTCCTTTTTTTTTTTTTTTTTTGGTTTTTCGAGACAGGGTTTCTATGTTTAACAGCTCTGTGCTCTCTCTTCTTGAAGTATTAGGTTCAGGTAACATCCTGCTAGGGACCTTGATAACCTGGCCAGGCACTGCCGAGATCCAGAGGCTTACCTGACTGGTCTCAGGAAAATCTTGCCTCTTTTGTCATGAGTGGTTCAGAAATAGTAACATGACCTGTAAGGGCTTCTGGGAAAATCTCACACCTCCAAAGAGCTGTTATAGGACCCAGTTTTCTTCTTTCGCCAAATAGTGCCTGTGCTTCACTTTGTCACCTAAGAAGGATGCGTACCCCGTAACTACAAAAGGAGAAAGCTGTACAGTCTGTGTGCACAGCTCCCCAGCTCCAACCCTCACAGAGGCTCTGCTGGAGAAGTCTGGCTGAGGCCTATCTCTAGATGAAGAAACCAAAGTAGAGGAGAGTCTAGAACAAATAACCAATAAATAACTGTACCAGATCTGTTTACTTCCCAAAGCTGGTCTGTTCTTTGTCTCACTGATCTGACCTCTTGTCAGGGAGAGGGGGACCACAGCTCTTTCTCTCTCTCTCTACACTGGTCAGTGCAGAAGACTCATCATCTAAAACTGACCAATCTCAGGCAAGTTCCACTGCTAGAAAACCTGCTATAGTTTGGATCTTAAGTGGTTCTACAAAGGTCCATGTGCTAAAAGCTGCAACCCAGAGTAGCATTCTTGGGAGTCAGTGGAGCCTGTAGGAGGTAAGGCCATAGGGAAGGGCCTTAGGTCACTGGAGGTACATCCTTAAGTGTGATAGTGAGATCCTAGTCCCTTATTGGATTGCTCCTGGCCATGAGGTTAGCAGTTTTGCTCTGTTGTACATTCCCACCAAAATATGCTACCTCACCCCAGGCCCCAAAGCAACCAGTCATGGACTACAGCCTCCAAAGCTGTGAGCCAGAATAAGGTGACTGTCTCAGTTCTGTGTTACAGTCATGGAAGGTTGCACAGCGTCCTCTGCTGTTCTCTGTATTCTCTGAAGTTCTTCCCATTTCCAAAGCCCTCCTCTAGATGAGTTCCAGTTCCACCCAGGAAACCCACTAGGTCTATAGCACACACCAAGCTCTCAGATGAACTGTGGGACTCATCATTTGTGCTCTAAGTTTGACAACTCCCAAGTGTGCACCATTCTCGGAAGTTTTAACCATTGACATTTAACTCTTAGGTATTGACCCTTAGGTCTCCCAAGGGTCTATTTCTGGACACCATAGGATCCATCCTTCCTTCCTTCCTTCCTTCCTTCCTTCTGTCCCCCCCCCCCCCCCCCCCCCCCCCCCCCCCCCTTCCTTCCTTCCTTTCTGGAGATTCCTTCTGTGTTCCTTTGTTCCTCCTGTACTCTGTAAGACAAACCAGTCTCTCCCTAGTCCCAAGCACACCGGTTTTACACACGCAGTCTTCCATGCTGTGACCTTCCTGGAATGTGCTCCCTTTCTTCATATCTATCCAGTAGCCTGTCAGTTGCTAGCTGGCCTGGAGGCCCCATGAGGAAAAGTCTGTAGTTAGTCTCAGTTCTATACCATCACAACACCACTGTGTTGCCTGGCCTATAAGAGGCACCTGGTAACTGCCTGTAGAATGACTGAATGGGTGGATAGATTTCCTTTAGCTGTAAGAACACCTCCCACTCAAATGGATCTCCCAACAGTGTAATAGATCACAGTTGGCAAAGTCTTACCTGATTACCAGTCTCTCATTACAATGGCTAATATTGTCAACTTACCAGGGTCTAGGGTCACCTCTTAGCATATTTGTGAGGGATTATCTTCATTAGGTTCATTGAAATGGAAAGACACAGTCTAAATGTGCGTGGCACATTTCGTGGGCTGGAGGCTCTTGGGCTGTTTAAAAAGGAGAAAGTGGGCTGAGCACTAAGTATTCTGCTGCCTCACTGTGACTAGCCACCTCAAGCCACTGTGACTTCCTCTCCATCATGGACAATACCCTGAACTTTGAGTCAAAATCAACCCTTTCTCCCCTAAGTTGTTTTGTTTGCAACTTGTTGTACAAGTTGACAAGACATTTTTTGTCACAGCAACAAGGTGAGTGACTCATACACACAAATATTTTAAGTAACATTTTAATTTTGATGAGAGTAAGAATATGCACACTTATGACAGCTGCATCACCTGCCTTCTGTAGGGGTTAGATAAATTAGATTTAGAAAATATATAGGAGTTTCTGATACTGTCTCTTAATTCGGGGCCTGAAGAGCATTATCAGCATGAAGTCAGCAAAAACAGGAAAGACTCAATAGACTGAAAAACAAGTTTGAAGTCAGGAAAACAGGAAAGACTCAATAGAATTGAAGAAACAAAGTATCTGGCCTGACATTGTTTTCAGCTGCTAAGTGGGCGGAGCCCAAATTAAGCTGAAACAGAGTTCCTCCTATCTAAGGACAGTGTGTGGAGCCCAGAAGAAGAGGCACCTGATGCTAGAGAGCTCCAAGAGTCCTGCTGAAAAAAGGGCTGGCCATTGATGGCCAGCTCTCTCCCTGAAGCAGAAAGAAGCCGGTGAGCAAAGAAAGCCTGAGCAAGACACCAAAAGGCCAAGGACTGGACCCTGTGGCTCAGCTTTTGCCTGGAGGGGTTTGATCTGTCCGATCAGTGGCCTAGGGGAAACTGTGCCTGGCTTTAAGGACTGAGGCAGAGCAGCTGAGTTCCTGATTCAAAAGAAGTAAGTTGGCCTGCAGACGGCTGGGGTCTCCCACAGAGAAGAAAGCATGAAGCCTTATTTAAGGTGAGACTGCAATAACCAACTTACCCTGACGAACCTGCATCTGAGATATCCAAAAAAAGGACTGCTAAGTGCGTTAAAGAATCTACAACAAAGACTGTGTTCCTGACGACTGAGGACCTGCCCCAGAGACTGTATCATTCTAAAAGGTTATGAAAGTGGTTATTATGATTATCAATAGGTTTAGTGGATAGGTTAAAGGGGTTGTAGGAATTTATAGGATTAATAGTTAAGAAATTGTTGGTGTTTGTTATAAGTGAATTTAGTAATAAATAAATAAGTGTTAAATAATAATTTAAAAGTTCGGTTACAGCCTTCCTTCCATACACAGGAGCCGGGACGTTGTTTCAGGTGGCACTCTTTGCTCCTGGATTCTAGACTAGACGGAGGCACAAACTGCCTGGATTGGGAGTGGAGAGTTATATGAGATAGTTGAAATTCACAAGCACCTCAATTACACTGACAGCTCTGACCTTCTCTCTGATCTGGTGTTAATAAGTTAGAAATAGAAGACACTGACATTTGGCTCCCTCTTCCCACCTTCATCCACAGCCCCAACCACCCAAGAGTGGAAAATCAAGTATTCTAAAAGGCAGGCACAGAAAGGCTGAACAGAGCTCAGCTTCTGAGTTTCAACAATAATAATCTGAAAGGATTCCTTAGTTAAGAAAGCCCACCTGGAAAAATGGTGTTGCCAGTGGTTAAACATACAGACACAGGACGCAAACAGACCAGAGGTCAAGTGCAGACTCTGGCACTTTTTATCAGGGGGACACTCAGCAGGTTCCAAGCCTCTCAAACCCTGATTCCCTCATGTGCGAAACCTTCCTTTCAGGGGCTTTGGAGTCACAGATGAAAACACACACTGGAAGTGGTGGCTCTGAGGGTGCACGTGCTGGCTGTGACCCCGTCACTGGAATCTGACCTGGCACCATCTCTCTGTTCTCTCCTGCCCCATAAGAGAGGAAACAGAGCTGGGCAGTGGTGGCACACTTCTTTAGTCCCAGCACTCATTTAACAGAGGCAGGCAGATCTCTGTGAGTTCAAGGACAGCCTGGTCTACAAAGTGAGTCCAGGACAGCCAGGGCTGTTACACAGAGAAACCCTGTCTTGAAAAACCAAAAAAAAAAAAAAAAAAAAGAAAAAGAAAAAGAGAGAGAGAGAGAGAGAGAGAGAGAGAGAGAGAGAGAGAGAGAAGGAAGGAAGGAAGGAAGGAAGGAAGGAAGGAAGGAAGGAAGGAAGGAAGGAAGGAAAGAAAGGAAACAGAAACAACACAGTGAACTCCACCTGCACTAGATTTCTCCTCCTGGACTCACTGTCCTTCCACAGACCTAAGTCTCACTCACAGTCACACTGGACAGGATTTACTGAAGTTTGAATCCCAGTACCAGCCAAAATACCTAGTCACCCAACCTTGCTCTGATGCTCCCAGCTTTGTCCTGAGCAGAGGACATTTGCTCATCTTCATTCTGATCCCTTGCAGTCTTCCATCCTGGCTGATTTCAGTTGCCTGAACCTTGAGGATTTGAGAAAATCTAAAAGCAAGCTTGGCAGCTAGAGTGGAAAAAGGCAGACATGGGGCATCCCGTGGCAGAGATCCCACCCACATTTGTGTCTCCTAACCCAGAGGCTCACCAGCCCTTCCCTGAGAAGATGCCAGATGACTGGTCTCCACTGACACTCTCACCTCAGTTTACCTCCATTAAACTCTGGCTCTTCTCGGTCCAGAATGAATCCAAGGGCAAAAGAGAACTTTGAAATGAAAGACAGGAGAGTGTGCACCCTGGAAAAACAGGTGCAGGATGAGGGGAAGATGAATGGAAATGAGGAAGCTGCTTTTCTTTAATGAGAGCAAGTCTGCCACTGTCCCAGGAACATATGAACAGCAGTAATGAACCTGAGAGTCAATCCTTGTTGCTGGCAGGGACAGGGGTGAGATGTTTGTCACTGCAGCCCTGACTGCATGGCTGTACACTCTCTGGAGTCTTCCAGTTACCCTTCAAGAGCAGCCACCACATGCTGTCCCCCTTGGCTTCTCTCAAAGAAGCACTTGACAGTTTGTTCACATTTGGCATTTTTAAATAATTGTTCAATAGACCATATCAATACCTCCATCATCCAGATTAAAGAAAAACAAAACAGCCGGGCATGGTGGCACACGTCTTTAATCCCAGCACTTGGGAGGTAGAGGCAGGTGGATCTCTGTGAGTCCAAGGATAGCCTGGTCTACAAAATGAGTCCAGGACAGCCAGAGATACACAGAGTAACTCTGTCTTTAAAAAACAAAAAACGACAAAAAAGAAAACAACAACAAAAACTCCATCTAAGCCTGGTGGCACAAATATGTAATCCCAGAAGTTTGGGAGTATGGAGCAGGAAGATTTCAAGTTCCAGGCCTGCCTTGAGTGAGTTTAGGGCCAAACCAGGCAATTTGGTGAGACTTCATCATTTTTTTTTAAATATTTATTTATTTATTTATTATTTATTATTTATTATGTATGCAGTGTTCTGTCTGCAGGCCAGAAGAGGGCACCAGATCTCAATATAGATGGTTGTGAGCCACCATGTGGTTGCTGGGAATTGAACTCAGGACCTTTAGAAAAACAGCCAGTGCTTTTAACCTCTGAGCCATCTCTCCAGCCCTGAAACTTCATCTTAAAATAGAAAATATGAGTGAAAGTGGGTTTGGATTCAGTTTGGTGGTAAAGTGCCTGCTTAGTGTGCATGAGGTGGGTTCACTCTCCAGTAGACTGGGCCTAGAATGCTGAAGGTATTTGTAGTGACAATTCTGGAATTTTTTTCTTTTTCTTTCTTTTTAAAGCACAGAAATATTGTAAGAATATGTTTTCATTTTAATCCCAGGTGTGGGGATGTGGGACTGCTTCACAGAAGCTGACTCTGATTTGCCTCTAGCAGAGGCGTGGTTTTGCCAACTGCAGCTAATTTCTGTGATTGGGTGTTTTTTGGAATTCTGGGAACTTTTCAGAGGATATATAAGTGCTAGAGTCCCCACAGATGGGGTTGTTGATTGTTGGTTATCCAGAGGGATTGGTTGTGGTTTGTTAGTAGTCATGCTCAAAGAAGAGCCAAGAAAGAAATTAGATTCAAGGATCTCTATCTCTCTCCCCTCTATCCTTTCTCTCCTATCTAGTGATAGAGGGTGAAACCAGGCAGGGATAGAAGGGTTGGAAAGAAAGAAACCCACAAAGTAGCAAAGACAAACTACAGGTATCTTCATAGCATCACACAGATACTGTAAAATAGGGACTAAGACCACTGTCTTCAAAGCCTATCTCAGAGTCCTATGGGAGAAATGATTCCCAGCATGCATAGCCAAGGTGCATGCACAATTTACTTGTGATTACAACCATGACTGCTGTATTTGCAATATTAAGTATACTATAAGACATGAAGGTAAACATTGAAAAGCCACACATGGATGAAGGTTCAATGCATGTTCAAATTCCAATAGATCATCTTATACCTTTAGGGAAATTGGAGAGCTAAGCGCCTCCTGGAACTAAGGAGACAACATAAAGAAATGGAACTAGGGAGATGGCTTAGTAGATAAAGAGATTTCCTTGCAAGCCAGAGGACCTGAGTTCAGTCCTCAGGATTTCTGTAAAATGTGCAAGGTGTGGTGGCACACACTTGGAATCCTAGCAATTAGGAGGCAGAGCCAGGAGGAAACCTGAGGCTTACTGGCCAAGACAGCCTAGTTGTTGATTGTTGGTTGTCCAGGGGGATTGGTTGTGGTTTGTTAGTAGTCATGCTCAAAGAAGAGCCAAGAAAGAAATTAGATTCAAGGATCTCTATCTCTCTCCCCTCTATCCTTTCTGATTTTAGTTAGTAGTCATGCTTGAAGAAGAGCCAAGAAAGAAATTAGATTCAAGGATCTCTATCTCTTTCCCCTCTAACCTTTCCAAAGGTCCTGAGTTCAATTCCCAGCAACCACATGATTCAGAGAGCCCCAGGGCTCAGAGAGAGACTCTACTTCAAACACTAAGGTGGAACACCACTGAAGTTGTCATTTTGCCTCCACACTCGTAGACACATGTACACATGCACCCAAGAACACACACACACACACACACACACACACACACACACACACACACATAAACATTCACCAGTAGAGTGGACTAAGTGCAGAAGAGCCAGCATCCAGACAGGAAAAGAAATGGCAACTGATCCTCAGCCTTAGTACTGGGGACAATAGAGAGTGGTGGGGACTGTGGCGGAAGTGAGAACAAATCTCCCATCTAACTGCAGCAACTGTCATTCAGTTTTAGACAACAGCTGCATGTTGGCCCAAGATTTCTGAACCTCTGTTTTTCCGTAGGTGTCACATAGCTAGGATTTTATGTGTAAACATGCCATCTGAGGAGGCTAGTCTCTGCCTTAAGGGTTCTTTAGCAATTCTGGATGTTCAAGAGGGATCAAAATCAGTTTGTAGCATCCAGTGGTCAGCTACTACAGTGAAAGGATTTGGCCTTTGCTGCTGGGAGCTCTTGACACTGAATGTTCTTTCTATGTTTAGCAAGGCATTGAGAATCTCTGAACTTCATTTAGACCAGTAAGATGAAAATTATGGGTTTCCTGGCAGGCTGTTGATGATGTATACAAAGCATTTAACACAGAGTCTGGCACATGCCAGACAGTCTATAAATGACACTGGGCCTACCTCGAACTCAGCCCCAGTTGCCAGTGCTGGTCTTTTCCCCCTCTAAAAGTGGTTTCCCACCCGGCCTTTGACTTTCAGTCCTGCACTCAGAGTTCATGTTCCTGCCCAGAAGCACCACTTCCACCCCTCATCTCATTGCTCCGAGGTCTCAGTCCCACAAAGTCAACCCCCGCTTCCACGGCCAACAGGAAGTCCAGGTGACTGAGCTCCTGACTGGGTGGCTTTAACCAAAGGAGCCGGTGAGTCCCTCCCAAGTTTTCCTATGTGTAAGAACAGCCCCCAGAACCCAGGACACCAGGATGTTAAATCACTAGCTTATCATGGAAGGGCAAAGCCCAGTGGCATCTTGCTACAGTTCAGATCTGGATGTTCCTGAAAGACCCATGTGTTGAAGGCTTGGTCCCCAGCATTGGCACTAACTGGAGTATCCTTCAAAGACGGGGACTAGTTAGATGTTTTCCTAGTCATATGGGGGCGTTCTCTAGAAAGGAACACTAGGATCTGGACACCCCCCTCCTTTTGCTTCCCAGCTGCCACCAGGGAAGCAGCTTCCTTCACTACCTGCCACCACCATGATGCATAGTTTTACCATGTCCGCAAAAGCCTGAGCTAAGCAACCATAGTCTGAGACTTCTGAAACTGTGAAAAATGAACCTTCTCAAGGTGATTATCTGTGAGATTTTCTTACAATAATACAAAAGTAGAACATAGGCCAGGCATGGTAGCCCACATCTTTAATCTCAGCACTGGGAAAGTAGAGGCAAGTGGATCTCTGTGAGTTTAAGACCAGCCTGGTCTACATAGTGAGTTCCAGGTCAGCCAGTGCTATGTACAGAGACCCTGTTTCAAAACAAAACAAGTACATAGTCAAATAGAAGAGGTGAGTATGCTGTGGATGTGGCTCAGTTTCCATCCCCAACACCACATAAACCACATGGTGGAGCACACCTGTAACCCCAGCAGCAGGAGGTTGAAGCAGGAAGATCAGAAACTCAAAGTCACAGTGAGTTCATGGCTGACCTAGCTACATATGGCCATTCAGAGAGTAAGAGACAGACAGATAGACAGACAGACAGAGGAAAGAAGAAAAAAGATGAGGGGGAGGGATAGATGAAGAGGGAGGAGGAGGAGACCAAACAAGAAGGGAGAAGGGAGGAGCAGAAGAGACAGAGAACTTTTTTCTCTGTCCCCAGAAGACCCAGTGGTGTAAAAATGACAAAAGTAAATCCACAGGAGAAAAGGCAGTGTCGCATTGTCTTGTGGGATTAGCTCACCTGCCCAGTACATGCTGTTTTTCTGTAGGAGAGGGGGAAGTTGGGGATGTCGAGGGAATAGTAAATGATTCTGGAGGGAGCAGCTGTAGTGGGTTAGAGAACATTTAATGGCCTCAGACTACATTTGGCCCATCAAACAGACAACAGCTTGCACATTATTCTCTGTGGGACTGAAACAGAGGGCAACACTCTGGCAGACATTTGTCCAGGTGTGTTGACAGAGCAAGTCTCTTTTTCTATAGCCAATGGCATTCTAGTAAGAAGACCGAAGGCCACACACAGAGTTCTTGTTTGGGGTGAGTCCAGTCAGGATGAGAGGCATTTGAGGAAGGCTTCTCCCAGAGCTGGGATGGGGTAGGAAGTTGGATTCACACTTCTTCAAAAAGGCTTTTAATTTCTGTCTGATAAAATTCTTCAACATACCAAAAAGAAACAAAAAAACTCACCTTGTTTTAGGAGTATTATTCTTTGAACCTCCAGAGAAACATGTGACAGAGTTTGTAGATGGCACCGGGGTGGCATGGAGCTCCTGAGACCTTACCACGTATGCTCCCCTCCTGGCTGCTACTTGTCACCTCCATAGATGATTGATTTCCCAAGGCTTCCTTGCATGGGTCTGACTAAATCCTGGGCTAGTGCTAATTGGGTTCATCTCTTTGCCCTCTCCTCGATTCAAGTGGGGAGGTTCAAAGGTGAACCTCTGGTCGAGTGGTCGCCTCCCTGTCAAGCAACCTTCTTCTTGAAGGGCTTTCCAAAACTCACCTTATGAGCATAAATTCAAGGGTGGTTGGAAAGGTTTACTATTCTCATCTTTATCCCTCTGATAACTTCAGAATTCTGGAAGTTTGGGGGAGTTCTATGCTAAGAACACTGACAATGACTAAAACAGTTTTATATTGTAACTCATAACACCACAGCCTTTTACCCCACTTTATGCCCTGGAGTCTGAACTCCACAGACATCAACCAGCATGACCCTTCCCCCTTCTGGGTCCCAGTGGGCTACACAAAAAGCAGGCACCAAGTGTTGATACAAAGGTGGGAGAACAGAGATGAGAATATTTGGTCCTTCAGCTCCCTCTATGTGTGACAGAGATCTGCTCACACCACAGTTCCGGGCTCAGGCACTGCTATAACTCTTTCCCTCCCTCCTCCTTCCTCCCATCCTTTACCCTTTTCTTCTCCCCCCCCCCACCACTTCTTTCCTTCTGTTTGATTGTTTTTGTTCTCTTGGGTTTGGGAGGGATAGGATCTTGTGTGCACAGCTGTTTTAAAAGGAATCCACTCTCTCCCTTATCCTTTCGGCCAGAGATAAAACAGCTCCCCATATTACCATCCTCAAAGGATTTCCTCACCCCTATTGGTTTCCCTTAATCTGGCATACCTTTGTAAACAGCCCTTTTAAGCTCTTCTTGATTCCTCTCGTTGTTTCCGGTGGGACCCTGACCTGACACACATGGAGCATATGGTTTTTACCTCACGGCCTCAGCTATAGAAACCACTAGAGCAGTGTAATTGGAATTCATCTGAGATCATCAGCATCTCGGCCCTCCTCCAGCTGCCAGAAAGTCCAGTTATCTAATACACCCTCATTGTCTGCGAGCCCAGTCGCAAGTTGGTAGTCTGCATCTGTGGCCAGGTGCTGGGCCAGGTTCTGAAGACCCAGCTGAGGTCAAGAGAGCAATGCTTGTGCATTCATGGGTTTAGAGCCCATAGGATTATGTTCAGGAATATTCTAGATAGATTTCATCTTTGTAAGCCATCACGAATCCAGCTGACTGGCCAATGCAGCCATGGCTGCAAGGGTCCAGGGGTGTTTATGTTGCAGGAATTGATTTTTTTGTTTGTAGCCAACAGTGAGGGTCAAACCCAGGTCCAATCCAGTTACTAGCCACCTCAAAGTCAAGTGACCATGGGTGCAGTTCTGGGAGACTCAAGCTTAAACGTTCAGTTCAGGCCTTCATAGGAAGCCATCACTTTCTTTATATATTGAGATGGTCTCTGCTGGTTTATAAACCTTCGGTCTCTTTCTGCTCTTGCCTTTGCTTGTTTACAACAAAGAGGTATTGCTTGAAGACCATCGTGTAATCATGAGACCAACTGACACTTTTAAGTGTGGCAGAGAAGAGTGACAGAGAAAGACCTGGACTTTATTGTATCACTCAAAGCGACATCAGCCTCAGGCTACACAACTCTAGATCTAGGTGACTGAGTCCCTCCGGTTGAAGCTGTTGCCAAGTATTTGGTCTGTTACATTCAGTCAACAGGATTTATATCTGGAGGAATCCTTCGAGACTGATTCTATGTATTCACTTATAACTAAGGCGCAAAAAAGAGAAGGCCTCTTTCCCAGTCACATAGGCCAACACGAGTGCCCATCCCCTAGCTAGCCACAGTCCAGGCTTACAATCTATAGTATGTAGATTTGCAAACTGTGTGTGTATTTCAGCTGTTTGTTCGTCTGCAAATCTTTTGGATACCAGCAGTCATGTGAGTCATGCTTGAACCCCTAAAAGAAGTCAGGCTATTCGAGTGCCCATGTGGTTGTCCTGGTTAACTATGCACTGGAAGGCTTCAGGCCTGGAAGAAGAAAAAAAGAATGTGCGCACATGAAGGCATATATGAGAGAAAGGCGCTTCTCTCACCCTTCCCTGTCTTGCAGTATGACGTTTCTGTGGATCATATTAATTATATCTCTGAAGGTACATTCTTGTGAAAGTCACAAACTCAAAAGGGATAGGGATTCAACCAAATTCCTACCCCAAATGATTCTCTCTCGTCTCTTCAGCCTACTCCACAACAGTGTGTACATGCATGTGCACAAACACACACACACACACACACACACACACACACACACACACACACACA
>CAJQZJ010033157.1:2634134-2644407 GCA_907164525.1 Lophiomys imhausi
ACACACACACACACACACACACACACACACACACACACACACACACACACCTGAGATGCTACTGTTCAGTATTCATTGCCTCAGGAGGTAATTACTTTCTTCCTGAGAATGCTGAGAGAAATGAAAGCCAGAGAAAGGGAGCCTCTGGAACCCTAAAATTAGATTTATTAGCCTTATTGGCAACAGTAATGGAATGAATGTTCATACATCCCCAAATTCATATTACTATCTTAGCCTCCAAGACAGAATGACAATGTGCGACCTTTGGTGAGTGGAGTTTTTACACAAGGGACCTTGGAGAGCCCCATCGGCCCTTCACTTTGTGAAGACACAGCAAAAACATGGCCTTGGGTCCTCAGGAAGTGAGCCCTCCCCAGACAGGGACTCTCGCCTAGTGGTGGCTGCTGAACTTGCAGGCTAGAAGAAGCAGTGCAAAGCAAAGGGCATTAACATTTTCTAATCCTGTAATCATTTTAGTGAACTCAAGACATGGCTGCCTATCCATTGGGAACAGTGACCCCAGCACCCACAGAGCAGGATATAGTATCACAATCCCCAGGGGTGTTGCTGACACCCCTGTTTAGTCCTGTTGATGCACTCGAAGGACAGCATCTATCTGACCAAACATACAAGGAGTGCTGTCCCTTTATTAACAGGAAAACCAATGCTTGGAGCTGGGAAGTGCTCAGAGCCAAAACAGACTGGGACCTGGAGTCCAGGTCAGGCTCCCTCCAAATCCTGTGATCTTTCTAACTAAAGGGTAGTCAGCCTTTTGAACACAACTCACTCCCTATCTCATCCAATTCACTGGTTCTCTGGAATATGAATCTCCATCTCATCCATCAACTGATCTCCCGGGTGCTTCCCCAGGCAGCTTTTGGAAATGCGGAGCAAAGAAAGATAACGTCATAATTCACAGGGAGTGGGAAGCAGCTCCAGGAGTGGGGGTGGGGGGTCTCTCTAGTTTCCTTTGCACTATTGAGTAGAGTGTAATTGGAAGACCTGGGAAAGGGTCTTCTTTTGGTGAGTGGAACCAATCAATACATGCCACTTTAAATTCTCCTTCCTGCCTTCCTCCCAGCCAGGCAGACTGGAGAAAATGCAAGTGTTTGAGACCTGAGATTACCAGACTAGATTTCTTAATGTGCTGATGTTTTTTCGCTATAGTACTTCTGAAAGTCAGGCTGTCTGGAGCAATTGCTGCTTCGCCAGACAGGGAAGGCCCCCCCAGGTCTTGCTGGCTGCCTGTCCGTGGGTCCACTGCTGCTCTGACAGGCCCCAGGGTCCACTCCTCACAGCTGTCGTCAGTATTGATCAGTCATAAAAGCAGATTCTGCAGCAGTAGGCACTTATTCTAGGACACACAACCCCACACACAAAACCTGGAACCTTTGGCTCCCAAAATCCTGGAAGGGGCTGTTTCTGCCTTATCAGAGTATGGGCAGCTGGGATTCCATCTTGGGACTCTGCAGAGCCTCATTTTTATGCTAAAGCTCCAGCTCACCAAAATTGTCACACTTCACACTCCCTCTGTGAACCACACACCCTCCATCGTCTTGGCCCTTCACACTCCTTGTTAAATCCTACAGGGGTGAGGAAAATCTCTCCACCCTCTTCTTTGCCACTCCTCTCATCCTGCCTCTCCAAAGTTCCCCTCAGAAAGCCAGAGTCCAGACTGAGAGAAATTTCTCCCATCTTCTATCCCCTGATGGATGCCTGTCAGTCATACTCCCCTTATTTGTTTCTTTCAGTATGGAATAAATTGCCCCCAGGCCAAGCATGGGTAGATGATAGGAACCCAGAGAACTGTGATAATGCTACCATAAATCCATGCTGCTTAGAGTCCTTGTACTAGATCCAGGAAGAATGGACCCATCCAAGTGGCCTTGACCACAGTCCATAGTATGATCTCGTAGAGGACTTTCAAGCTTCTTCATTTGTCAGCCAGAGAGAGCAAACCTTCTGCCTTGAAGGTGTGTAATGAGGATCAGATGAAATACTGGAGAAGTGTTCCAAAAGGTCAAGAGTCCTGCAGAATGAATCACCAAACCCACAGAAGTTTCACTTGCTAATTTCTTCTCATCAGACTTCCTCTTTCAGCTCTGCCCCACCTAGCTATCAGAAACCCCCTCTTGGTCTCTTTGCTTTTCACTCTTTCCTCACCCCAGTCCCCTCTAGACACTAATGCCCAGTAATCTCTGCAAACCCACTATTCCACAAGGTATGTCCTTTTATCAAAACTCCAACCATTCTTTTTTTTTCCCCCTGCCAAGACAAAAGCAAAAATCTGCCTGAGTACAGCATTTATTTGCAGGCTGAGATGCCACCACAATCATGTAACATATAATAAAAGGAAGAAACAACCCTGTGGAGTGGGGCGGGGTTGATGGAGAGGTACAGAGTCGTATTCAATGACTATTAAAAGAATTTAGAAATTGGCCAGGCGTGGTGGTGCACACCTTTAATCCCAGCACTCGGGAGGTAGAGGCAGGTGGATCTCTGTGAGTTCAAGGCCAACCTGGTCTACAAAGTGAACCCAGAACAGCCAAGGATACACAGAGACCCTGTCTAAAAAAAAAAAAAAAATAGAAATTAGAAGCATGGGAGGAATTTAACAATAGCTAGAAAGAAAACAAGACCCTTATTCCTACAACCACAAAGGATGACTTTGAGTGAAGAGTTTGGAAATGGATTTCCTCGACAATATGCAGCTAAGAGCCTGGTCTGGCCACCACCGAGATCACACACTGTGAGACCCTCAGGGGAAACTGGACGAGCCCACCTGGACTTCAGAACTACAGAACAATAAGATAAATGGGTATTTTCAGCTGCTAAATTTTTTACTGTGGTAATTTTTCACACAACAATAGAAAATAAACACACCAGATATTACAGTTCTTAAGCATTTGTGTTCACCTGCTTCTCTGACCCACTTCTGAAACACAATCTTTGGAACAATTTGGAAATTGAAATCCAGATTCAGCTACTTATTGGCAAATTACCCAACATCTGTTTTTGTATTACCTCATGTACTCATCTAGGATAATTCTAGAACATTTCTCCTGAGAGTGTTTGGGAGGAGTAAGTGGCATAATATAGTAAGATAGTGTAAGATACTGTACAAAGCATACTATTACAGTATCCAACACTAGTTATCCAGAATAGTAACATGTTGACATTTTCTTTGTACTCTTACTACAATCTCTGAGGATTCCTCCTTTAAGTTAATTGGGTTTATTTATTAACCTAGTACCTTTGCTACTTTTCTATTGCCATGATAAGAAGCCCAAACCAAGGCAACTTCTAAAAGAAAGTGTTTGTGTGGGGTTTACAGTTGCAGAGGGTTAGAGGTCATGACCATCATGGCAGGGAGCATGGCGGCAGGCAGGAAGGCACTGGAGTAGTAGCCGTGAGCTCACATCTTGAGACACAACCACAAGGTAGAGACAGCTAGCTGAGAATGGCATGAGCTTTTGAAAGCCCAGCCCCAGTGACACAATCCCTATAATAAGACCACACCTCCTAATCCTTTCCAAGCAGTTCCACCAACAGGGACCAAGTATCCAAATACATGAGCCTATAAGGGCAATTCTCATTCAAACAATCCCACCTGGGAAAGCACAATCTTTTCCTCAGCTTACATCAGCCCCCACCAGGCATGCCTACTGCTTGCTATTGTCCTCAGATTCAGAGCTCTCCAGGCCCTACTCAGAATCTTGCCCCCTTAAGAACCTTTCTCCCACCTCTCCAGCCCTCATGATTAGCTCCGCAGTGCCAGAGAATGGTGTGACTACTTAGACTGTCTCGTTTCTAATCAATTAAAATTATCTGTTTTCTTATCAGAGTAATGTCTGCTTGTTGAAAATACCTGGAGAAATCCTCAAAAGCCCAAGGCAGAAAACTAGTTAAAATTTCCACCATTGCTAATATTTTGCTGCACTTCCTCCCACTCTCCTTGCTTCTGTCATTTGTACATATGTAAATATGTGTGTAAGCTGTTGTCTTCCTGCACATGCACCTTGTCCAGTGGCTTCCCCAGGGAGCCATCTGCCTGACAAGACAGTAGGATTCAGTCACACAGGAATTCAAACAGAGAACACTGTGGTACTTAGCATTCGTCATGAAAAATGGAATTATATGGGAAGCTGGAATACCAAGACAAGTTTTAGCCAACCTTCCTGTATCAGTTTGCTATTGGTGATGTAAAAGGTTGTCATGATTTTGTAATTTGAAGGAACAGATCCTCTTACATTCTCATGATCTGCCTGAAATGAGTCTCAGGAAGTCAAAAGTGATTTGAATGTGAAATGTCCCTCACGGGCTCCTGTGCTTGTGCCTGGGCGGTAGCTGGTGGCAGTGTTTGAGAAGGTTATGGAACTTCTAGGAGGCAGAGCCTTGCTGCAGGAAGCATATGACTTCAGTTGTACCCCCACCCACCACCCCTGCTTACTTCCTGATCCTGACTGCAGATCCAATGTGACCAGCCAGCCATTAGCTCCCGCCACCATGACCTCTCTCCCATGATAGAATGTATCCCCTCTAACTGTAAGCCAGAATAAATTCTAGCTTCCTCAAATTGCTTCTTTGCATGAAGTTTGCTATGGCAAGAGGAAAAGCAGCTGCTACAGGTTCCCGTAGCTCATGGGAGACCATTTTTCCATCCTCCAGCTCCCAGATGCTGCCCCATAGTCCTTGGCTCAGCCTTCTCCCATCAGTACAGCATCTCCCCCTAGCTTTGACTTTTGTCTCCCTCTCTCAGGGATCTCTGCTTACAAGGGGTCACTTGAAAAACTCAGGATGGACTCCTCATCTCGGTATCACCACCCCCTAGGCAGTGAGCTTAGTGTCACAGGACTTGACACTGCTATAGACAAGACGGTTGAGCAGCCTTGCAGCAGTACAGAGTGGAACCATGAGGCTGCTGTGGGGAGCCATGGCATTTGGAAGGAGTCCAAGAACAGGAAGCTGCTTGAAAAGCTGGTCTCAAAATAAAAGTGACTGCAGCAACATCTGACATTTTCTGAGTATTTGTGAGCCAGGAGCTATACTGAGCTCTCATTTTAAATAGTTGCTAGGAAAAACAACATTGAAATAGCCACAGAATCTTAGATAAAAATTGCCAAACTCTAGTCACATAATTAAATCAATATTTTAATTTTTCCACACTCCTATGTAACATTTCTATATTCATTATAATATTATAGCTATAACTTAGGATGCTAATTTCCACATTTCCACTTTAATTTTTACCATAAATAATATTTCCATTTTGCAGAAAGTGGCAATTTTGTCTCCTCTTTCATCTTTCTCTTCTGCCTCACCATCCTCACTAGTATCAGCCCAAGACCATCTCTCCCTACACACCCATCAATGCTTACTTAAAATAAAATGGTATTATTATAGTATTTATTGTGTTATTCTATATTACAGCAACAACAACAATAGTAGTAGTAGTAGTAGTAGTAGTAGTAGTAGTATAAGAGCTGAAGAGATAGCTTGGATTTTCAGAGGACTGGAGTTTAATTCCCAGCACCCACATCAGGCAGTTCACATTCTCTGTAACTCCAGATCCAGGGAATCTGGGATACTATTTCTGGCTTCCAAGGGCAGGCACACACATGAGACATACACATATACCCACAAATAAGAGTGAATAAATGAATAAAAGCAAATCTGAAGACTTAAAGGAAGTTTTAAAAATAAATACACAGAGGACCCATTTCCCTGAAGTAATTTTGTAAGTGCAGTGTATCTTGCCACCTTTTGGGTCAATAGATACATTTTCTACTCATCTTTAAGAAACAACACAATGCCTGTTACCTGGAAGCACCATCATTTATTGGACCTGTTGAGAAACACTCCTGATTCCAGTTGCAGAGACTGGGAGTGGAACTGAGACCAGTGAGGTGGTTCAGCAGGCACCTGATGCCCTGAGTGCAATCCTGAAACCCAGAATGGAGAGCTATTCTCTAACCTCCACATATACACTGTGGCACATGGGCTCCCACACTCACATAGACCACACACACACACACACACACACACACACACACACACACACACTACTATAAATAAAATTTTCTTAAAAGAAGTATAAACTGGGCTAGGGATGGGCCTCGATGATGAAACAGTTGCCCAGAATAGACAAGGCCCTAGGTTTTATCCCAAATGCCACACACTAGAATGGTAGTGTGCTGGCTGGTTAGTGTTACATCAAGTTCATACAAGCTAGAATCATTTTGGAAGAGGGAACCTTAGCTGAGAAAATGCTCCCATTTGACTGGCCTGTGGGCAAGCCTGTGATGTTATTTTCTTGACTGATGATAGATATGGCTGGTCCCAGCTCACTGTGGACCACTAAACGGTGGTCCTAGGTGCCATAAGAAAGCAGGCTGAGCAAGCCATTAGGAGCAAGCCAGCAAGCAGCTCTCCTACATGGCCTCTGCTTCAGCTCCTGCCCTGTTCAATGATGAACTGTGATATAGAAGTGTGAGCAAAATAAACATTTTCTTCTCACATTCCTTTGGGTCATGGTGTTTATCCTACAACCCTAACGGAGACAGGCTATCTCTCACCACTGCAGATGGCACTGCAGTGAATGACTTTGAATATAAATTCCTAAGTACCAGTGCTTTCACTTCTGTTGGGTGGAGACCACAGACCAGGGGTGAATTTAGGATCCTCTGTATGAAATGCTAAGCAGAACCCTAACTGGCATGGGGGTGTCTTGAAATATGCAAGTTCATCGAGGTGAGGGAGAAAGACACGGTTTATATGGCCAAGGGGAGCCAAAGATATCAAAAATCTGAGGGGGCTTGAGTGAGGACAGGGAAACAGATAAAGCCCAGCCTCTATTCATACCTTAGCCATTTCTGAGGTTTCCATGGAGCACGGAATAGTATCAGCAGTCAGGCTGCCCCTGTGCTTCATGGCCTACCTTCCACTTCAGTGTATTTGCTCCTACAAGAGGACCGAGAAACACAACAAAACCCTCTGAACACTCACCTTCCCCTTGCACATCCCTGTGTCTACATCTGTTTTCTGCTGCCGTGACTGAACACCACAGACTAGGTAGATTGTGAAGAACAGAGTTGATTTGGCTCATTCTGAAGGCTGACACCACCATCTGGTGAGGGCCTTCTCAGAGCATCTTCACCTGACACAGGACATTACAGAGTAAGACAGCAAGGATGCCAATGAGAAGTTAATTTTATGTCAAAGCCACTTCCCTAGTAACCCATTTCCCACTAACTCATTCATCCATAAAGGCAATCTACTCCTACCTCTTAGACACTGTCATGAGGACTAAGTTCCCAGCACTCCTGGAGGACATAGTCTAACTAAACTCTGTCACCAGGGAACTTGTTTGCTATGCACTGGGAAACACACATTAGACTTTGCATCAGAGCCTGCACTTTAAGTGTTTAAGGGATGGGGGATGGAAGAAAATGTAAGAGACAAATGAGAAAGAGAAAAATGACAGAGACTGACAAGAGAAACATTAGATGTTTGCTTTGTGGAAGAGAAAGAATTTAAATAAGTATTTACAATAGTTTGAATATATATGAAAACTTCAAGCAACAAAAGCAAATACATAAGCAAAAAACTTACACCCTTAAGGCTAAGGGTTTATTTGCTGTTATTTTTTTGCAAGACAAGAAGAACAGTAGAGAAATTTTGGTTCACTAGCTCAGCAAGGTCAAGTCCAGTGCCTCTAGGGGTTTCTAGGTCTAAGGAAGGCTGCATTAGTAATCATCCTAGATATCCCATAGTTCCTTGCATTTCATCCTGTGAAATACAGTTTATATCATAGACTAAATATGAAAATTCTTTTTTTCTTTTATGTTAAATATGAAAATTCTTAAGGAATTCAGAGCTTTTGAAATGTTAGAAGAAAGCTGCCAGTCACCCCCAAATGGGTGAATAGTTAGCAAGGGGGACCAAAATGTTCATTAAATTATATGGTAAGAAGTTCTACTTTCTCACATGAACTGCAGGTTCCTTTCAATGTCAGATTGGCAGAGACCCAAAGCCTGCTAGTAGATACCCAAAGCCTGCTAGTGCATACCCAAAGACTGCTAGCGAGCTGTGTTGATAAGACTAAAAGTTCTCCCTAGCACAAGGTGCTGGTAGAGATGCAGAAAAAGGCCAAGTGAACAGGGAAAGACTGGAGCACTGAACAAAATTCCAAGTTCCCCTAGCCTCCAGCACTGCAATTCTACATCTATGAACCTTTCTTAACCCAGCAAAAAGAAATGGTAAGACTTGTATTAAGTTAGTGGTTTAAGAAAAGGAAGAGTTAGTGCGGACAATTTCATAAAATAGCACCTTAACAGTACATTCTTCATGGGATACACATCCTAAGGTCTGAGAAGAACATGAAGAAATCTCAAACTGTATTAAAGAGCGTGTGGATCAGGACGGGCTGGATGATGCATTAGTGACAGATAAACCCAAATGACGGTGCCATCCAAAGCCTCAGGCTGCCTCTTTATTATATGTGGACTTCAGCCCCACCCCACACCATCTCCCCCTGTGACCCAAACTTTGGAAACAGCATCTGTCTGGAATATTTTAAAGCCAGTCACTGAGGCAAAGAGAAAAGATACTCGGGCTGTTAAGCCTTCTTTCTGGAAAGGACCAGCATCACTCTTACAGCACTCCCATTTTATCGTCCAAAGAAAGTCACATAGTCTCTGTTCAGAAGGGCAGGTGTATAATCTGCAGTGATCAGTGCCAAATATGAATGAGCAATGGTACAGCCTAGTGCAAAAGGACAGCCTGTCACTACTGTCCTTTTGAAACCATTTTATAACACAGCAGAATGCACGAAGAAGTACCTTTGTTAATGGTGGTAAGAGATTGTGTTCCTTAAAAAACCCAGTTATGTTATAAGAATGTTTTTGTTTTGATCCCAGGTGTAGGGCTGCTTCAGTATGTCGACAGATGTTGACTATCATTGTGCCTCGTGAACTAGCAAGGACATGGCTTAGCCAGCTGCAGAAAGTTTAATTCTGAGGACTCTGAAGAGGGTATAAATGCCAGAGCCTCAAAAGGAAGGGAGTTGTGGGGGCGGGGGGGGGGGGGGTTGCTGTTTTTCCTGCTGGTGCTGGTTCGTTTGTTGGTCTGCTGGTTTGCTGTATTGGCTGTTGCTGGTTTACTGGACTGCTGGATTTCCTGACTACTGAGTTTGGTATTGCCCTAAAAATAACCCAATGACCATAATCAGCAGGAAGTAGTTAAAAGAGATCTGTGTCCCTTTCCCCTCTAACCTTCTTTCTCTCCTACCTAGGGATGGGGAGTTGGATGGAATAAGGGTTGGAAGAGAGATAGAGGGTTAAGTACTGTAAAATCATATAATATAATAAAATGACAAATAACAAAGCCACATACTACAGTTAATGTTGTTATGAATGTAGAGTTTCAGAGCTAAAAAGCAGAGTCATAGCCATAGGAGATAGTTGCATCAGGAAAGTGTTTGTTTTGCAAGCATGAAGACCCAAGTTCAGCTCCACAGAGCACACATAAAAAAGCCAAGCTTAGTGTCACACTTACAACCCCAACTTTGTTGTAAAAGGTGCTCCAGGGAATAATGCTACTTTCACCCACTAACAAGTATGCATCAGCCCCCGTCACATTCCTAGACATCCTCTTCAGATCTCTTTTCAGCCTTTGGTGGATGGGAGTGGATTACTATAGACTGAGCCAGGTGGCAGCCAGCTGCAACCCAGATGCTAGCCCGGTTGTGGACCTGACACTGCCCATGTGCCTGTTGATATGGTGACTCTTTTTCCTTTATCCATAATAGCGAGGGGCTCAAAACCACTTCTCCTTTCTGTGAGAAGGAGGCACCAGCCCTCCTCTGTTGTTCCTTTGTTGAAGGACTGTGGTGCAAAGGAGGTGCCACAGGAGTCAGCGCGACCTGTTCACATTCTTTACTGCCTTCTGTATCTAGCTAGACCGAGTCCCAGATGTACCATTTTTATCCTATAGTGAATCACTGCTTTTCTACTATGATCCATCAGACCAATATTCAGATGCCAATGAACATCTGTGGTACAGTAGCCTTGCTATAGAATTCTATGCTCTCTCTCTCTCTGTATGTGTGTATGTATGTATATGTATGTATATTTTTATGTATGTATGTGTATATAAGTGTGTGTATGTATATGTATGTATATTTTTATGTATGTATGTGTATATAACTGTGTATATATGTATATGCATGTATGTATTTATGTATGTGTATATAAGTGTGTGTATGTATGTATAT
>CAJQZJ010033157.1:2648639-2658943 GCA_907164525.1 Lophiomys imhausi
GCTAATGGCTGATTATGTCTCCATATCTACTCAGCAAGCTCACCACTGACTGAGCCATCTTCCAACCCCCAAACTCCGAGTCCTAAGAAATACCAAGAAAATAATACCAAGAAAAAAGCCATTGGTATCTATTCTACCAACTCAGTGTTCTGAAAGCAATAAAGAAAACAACTTTTGTCTCTTAAATAAGATTGTATTTTGGGGTCACTGGTTGATGGGGAACTTTTTCCTTATAGAATAAATTAGAAGAAGTATTAGAATAGAAAAATCCCTAGAGCAGGGAGTGATGGCACACTCCTTTAATCCCAGCACTTGGGAGGCAGAGGCAAGCAGATCTCTGTGAGTTTGAGGCCATCCTGGTCTACAAAGCAAATTCAGGATAGTCATTAATACACGGAGAAACCCTGTGTTAAAAAAGAAAAGAAAAATCAACATTCACAATCAAACTTGAAATAATGGGCCTAGCAGTGGTCATCAGCACATAATATCCTGTTAGATAAATAGTTAACAGAGTTTGGTAATGGAAAGATCAGCTAATGCCTCCAAATCCACCATCCTCCTCATTCTGGAAAGTGGGAGAAACAGAAACTCCGTTCCTGTAAAATGATGCAATCTGAGGCTCCACCCTTGAATTTAACAATACTTTAAATCTACCTGACACTTTAGAGGAAACTCTGCGGCAGAGGAAAAAGCCCACACAAGTTTGTGATAAGCAGGAAATTTTTTTTTTTTTTTTTTTGGTTTTTCGAGACAGGGTCTCTCTGTGCATCCTTGGCTGTCCTGGACTCACTTTGTAGACCAGGCTGGCCTCGAACTCACAGTGATCCGCCTGCCTCTGCCTCCCAAGTGCTGGGATTAAAGGCGTGCGCCACCACCGCCCGGCAAATAAGCAGGAAATTTTAAAAAGAACAAATAAGGTATTTTCAATGAAAAAATATTATGACTGGTCTTCAAGTCTGGTGAGAAAGAGCCAACTGTTATACATTTTTGAGACAGCAGAGAATTCTGAGCAGAGATAGGATGGGGTATGATTAGCAATTTTTGTTAATTTTCTTTGGTATGATAAAGGCACTGTGGTGTTTCTTTAAGTTTTTATCTATTAGTGATACCTACTGAACACTTTTTGGGTGACATTTCACTGTGTCTGTGATTTTCCTTACAGAAACAAAAAACAAAACAACAACAAAAGTGAGGAGAGAGATGCTCACAAGACTAAGAAACTGCTGATTCACTGTGATGGAGAACTACTGCAGCAGTCTCTCTCTCTCCTCCCCCTGTGTATCAAAGGCCATTCTTCTTTCTGCTCTTGCATGCACTCTGCTCTTTGGGTCTTGTTCTGTGTCCTGGGAGGTGATCCTTTACAATGGCTTACCCGGTGCTGTCTCCACAGATGTTCAGGAGTGGGACAGAACACGGAGTGCTTCCTCCACCCAGTCCCTTCCTGCCTCCAGATATTCATTGTAGCATACTCTTTCATTTTCCAGGGATACTGTGACAAACACAGAGGGCCTTTTTTTTTTAAGTTTATTTATTACTTCAAGTTACATCTCCATGACAATCCCCTCCCTCCACCCCTCCTAGTCCCACCCTCTCTCCCCCTTTTCCCACCTATCCTACTCCTCCAGTATGGGGTGCCCTACATATCACCCCCCTTCAGTTCAGCAGTCCTATGAGGGCTAAGAGCTTCCTCTTGCACTGGGGGCCTACATGGAAGCTCCACTAGGGCAAAGTGTCCCAATAACAGTTAACAAAGTCTATGTTCCTGTTCCTTTCAGTCTATTGGTTGTAGAATAGTTATCCTGTACTATATGGCTAAAATCCAGTTATAAGTGAATACATGCCATATGCATCTTTCTGGGTCTAGAGTAGCTCAGTCAGGATGAGTTTTTCTAGTTCCATCCATTTGGCAGCAAATTGCATGATTTCCTTGTTTCTGATAGCTGAGTAATATTCCATTGTGAAGATGTACCACAACTTTTTTATCCATTCTTTGGTTGAGGAACATCTGAGTTGTTTCCAGTTTCTAGCTTTTACAAATAAAGCTGCTATGAACATAGTTGAGGAGATGTCCTTGTGGTTTGGTGAGGAATCATTTGGATGTATACCCAGGAATGGTATGACTGGGTCCTGAGGCAGAGCTATTCCAAGTTTTCTAAGATATCACCAGAGTGACCTCCATAGTGGTTGCACAAGCCTGCACTCCCACCAGCAATGGAGGAGTGTTCCCCTTTCTCCACAACCTTGCCAACATGTGCTGTCATTTGAGTTTTTGGTCTTAGCTATTCTGACAGGTGTGAGTTGGAATCTTAGAGTCGTCTTGAGTTGCATTTCTCTGATGATTAAGGATGTAAAGCATTTCTTCAAGTGTCTCTTGGCCATTAGGGATTCCTCTTTTGCGAATTCTCAGTTTAGCTCTGTTTTTTTATTTTATTTTATTTTTTGATTTTTTGATTATCTGGTTTCTTGGTGTTTAATTTCTTGAGTTCTTTATAAATTTTGGATATTAGTGCTCTGTCAGATGTGGGGTTGGGAAAGATCTTTTCCCAATTTGTAGGTTGACGTTTTGTTCTAATGACAGTGTCCTTAGCCTTACAGAAGCTTTTCAGTTTCATGAGGTTCCATTTATTGATCATTTGTCTTAGAGCCTGAGCTGTTGGTGTTCTTTTCAGGAAATTGTCACCTGTGCCAATGAGTTCAAGGCTTTTCCCCACTCACAGAGTACCTTTAACAACATATGACTTGTAGGTTGTAAATATTGTTTTTATTTCCTCAGAAGAAGAGATAAGATGAGAGCCATACTCAAGCTTTATGAGTACATGGTTTGGACTGAGCCCAGAGCATTTCTATCTCCCTTCTAACTATCCCTAGGCCGAGGCCTGGAAGCTTCTACCCTCTGTACAATCTAATCTTCTGTAAGCCCCAACCTTGAAGGCTTCAGCTTCCAGCCTCTGTCTGCTAACCTAGGACTAGAAGGTATTCAGCCTCTGAGACTTACTGCTGAATAAACTCACCCTTTCTAGTTCTTTCTGAACTCTGGCTGGTTGGTTCAACTCAGCTGTTCTGGCTCAAATTCCTCTCCAAGCTGACTGATTCAAACTGGCTTCTCTCTGTTTCTCACTGAATTGCTCTGCTTTGAAAAATTGCCTATGAACTCCAAAAACTGAACTGCAATGACTACACTCACTGCACAAACTGAACAGAACTGAACAGAACTTCATTCATCTGAACTGCATGGAACCCAACCCACTTTCTCTCCATGCACTGCTCTTAAGTAGCCTTTCTCTCCTGTCTGTTCTCGGGAGAGTATCACAGTGGGCACATCCTATCTCTGACTCATTCTGTCAAATCTTTCTCTGATTTATCACTTTGTCTGCCCTCAATTAGACATCACTGTTTGGGATTAAAAGTGTGTACTAAGGGCATGTCTGTATTCCAGCTTGGAATTCCACCTAGGTCTTTGGATATGATCTCTTGCCACAGTAGCCATGTTACTGGATTGAAATTCCTCTTCAGTAGGTGGCTGTAAGGTGTCTGTCTTTGACCTGTCAGTGGCTGTCTTTTTCCTCTATCTTCCCAGGATCTTCCCTATGGACACATTGGAGCCATCACTTCTTCTTATTGTAAACACTGGTCAGATTGGATTAGTGACACGCTAATGAGCTCATTGTTGTATTTTACCTCAGCCAGGTAATACATACTGCTAATCTTGACACCCAGGAGTTGGAAGCAGGAGGATCAGGAGTTCAAGGCCAGCCTCAGTTTCATGGGAAATTTCAGGTTAGCATGGGATACATGAAAATATGTCTACAAAAACAAAAGCAAACAAGCAAAAGCTACCTCATCTCATTAACTATAGCTACATTTTGAGGAACCAGAGTGTTTGAACTTCAGTAAATGAATGGAGTGGGGGCATACTTAAGCAATCAGCAAGCTTCCTCTGCACAGGACCAAACAGTAAATAATTTAAGTGTCATGGGCAATACAGTTTTCATCACCATTACCCCTTAGCTAAATCATAAAGTAACTACAGACAGTGTGCTGTGTAAGTAAATTAGTTTGGCTATGTTCTAATAAAACTTTTAGTAGGTCATGGGCCATAATTTACCAAAGTTTGTGCCTAGTGTTCATCTTGCCTTGCTACTTTCAAGTTTGTGCCTAGGGTTCATCTTTCCTTACTACTTTCTCATACACTTACTTCTCAGTGTCTCTTCCAATAAGGACAAAGGGTGCTCACAGTTACCCACTATTGCCAGTCCTCTGGTGTTACTGTTCTCTCTCTGTTCTGTTAACCCCAGTGATGCTTTTTTTCTTTTTTGTTCTCTTCATTCAATTTTTTAAAATTCCTATTGAGTGTATGTTCTCTATCTAGCCACCAACCAAAAACTGTGTATTTGAAACCGTACATTTAAAATAGTGTTATAGATTGAATGTTTCCCACAGAGTGTCATAATGAAAGAAAAGTATAGATTTGGAAGGCAGCACTGATATGATTGACTCTTGGCCTTTCATAGTGTCTCTACCAAGGGCAAAGATGGAAGACATGACAGGTCCCAACCAGTGGGCACCAAGATGGGCTGAGCAGGCAGGAGCATGCCTAGGGCCAGGCCAAGAAAAGAGGGACCAGGTAGGCCAGTTCACCAGCCATAGGGTTCAGTGGTCAATTCTGTGTGAGGACCAGAATTGGACCTATCATACTCAGGTAGGTCCAGAGCAAGAGGTAGCCCAGACAACTGTCCATCAGTTTCCAACAAGAATCCAGAGGTCTGGCGCACGCCTTTAATCCCAGCACTTGGGAGGCAGAGGTAGGCGGATCTCTGTGAGTTCGAGGCCAGCCTGGTCTACAAAGTGAGTCTAGGACAGCCAGAGCTGTTATACAGAGAAACCCTGTCTCAAAAAACCAAAAAAAAAAAAGAATCCAGAGGTCATCTGTTTGCTGTGCTGCCACAATATCTGCCTCCAGCACACACTGAGACACCAGAAAAGAACTATGAGAGACTGGGAAGGCTTTGCTTTACTTAAAGAAACTAGCCATGACTTCTAAAGACTTGCATCAATCTGTGCTTATGGGATTGGACTGAAACATAAGGCCATCCCTTGCTGTCCTCGAGCTTGTTCCAGGATTTTTCTTGGATATCATTGTAAAGGCCCTTACATAAAATGGCATAGAATCTTCACAGCATCCTGTATACATTACATCATCTCTCTAGACTACTTATTGTTGTTGCTACTAAATAACTGTTCCAGAAATAATTGCCAGGCAGTGCTGTGTAGGACTGACAAGCAAAGAACCTCAGTGTGTTCATGTGTTTATTATGCATGCATGTGTGCACACACATGCTAGAGGTATGTGTGTAGAGGTGGGAGGATAACTTTCAGGGGTTGGGTCTCTCCTTCCATCATGTGGGTTTTAGGGCCCACGTCAGGCACCGTTAGCTGCTGAACAATCTTAACAGAAGAACCGGATGCAAATTTTGAAAAATGTTGGCTCAGCATTCTGAAGGCTAAAGCAGGAGGATTGCCATGAGTTCCAGGCAAAACCTACATAACAAAACTCTGTCTTGGAAAAAATAATTTTTTTAACCCACAATTAATTGAATCTGTGGATTCAACCCCACAGATGTGAGACTGGGCTGTATTTTAGCCAGGGGCTGGGAGCTGCTGTGGAAACTCAGAGCTATATAGACAAAGAAGGAAACCACGCTTCTCCACATGTTCCAGAGAAGCTTGAGAAGTCTGAAGCTGTCTTCTCCTGTCAGGTTAAACACTTAACTAGATAAGGGAGCCTGAGTTTGAAGGGCTGAAAACAGCTCACAAATTTCTGACGCAAAGTGCTGTTGAGGAAACCCCAAGGGTCACCGAGTCCCACACAGGCCTCACCAGAGATAAAGATGGCTCTGCGACCCGGTCACCTTGCGGCTAGGCTGTGTAGTGAGTGACCCATCATGCTCCCTCTCGGACCCGGTGGCTCTCTACAGGTTGCTGGGGTCCCTGGGAAATGAAGTTAGCAGGCTGCCAGCTGGGGCCTCAGCTCCACACTTCTCTCTTCTTTATGAACCTTGCTCTCCTAGTACTCTGCTCAGAAAATCACACATATTTCTCCTGCTTTGCGGCTTTGCCAGCAGCACAGCTGTTGCCAGTTCACCTGCCAGCACCCTTCCTTTCCATCGGCGGTGACCTTTTTTGCTACTGAGGGTCCTCAGTTCAGTATCTGCTGGTACCCTCGCATCCAAACCGCTTCAGCTCACCCAGAACAGTGAGGTTCCTGGGAAGGCTGTCCTGGCTCAGCACTCAGGGAGCAGGGGTATGCTGAATACATTTTTAAAAACAACAGACACAATTTCACTCATTCCTTCAACCAGCATTGATTAATTTATTAAATGCCTAACTAGAGCAAGTGGGTATTTACGGCACTGACGATGTGGTAATGAATAAGACAACAGAGAAGAGCGAGAGCAATGGGCACTTATCCAAGTGTGTGTAGACACAGCTGGGCACGTACTGTGTCACAGTGGGCTCTGCGTCCATGCGTTCAATGAGCCTTGCACTGAAAAGAGGAGAAAGGTGAACGTGTATATCCTCTTCCTTTGTCACTGTAACACCAATCACAACTGCATTTGCATTGCATTGGCTGTTGGGAGCCACCTAGAGAGGATTTGAAATACACGGAGAAATCACGTAGATTGTGTGCAAATACTGCACCATCCTGTCTGAGAGACTTAAACATCCATGGATTGGGTGATCTTCAGGGATCCTAGATTCCGTTCCTTGAAGATAGCACAGGAAAGCTGAGTACATGTCTACATGTGAACTACTTGAATCTAAGTATACACTCCATACTTAGCATGAAGTAAGCATGAAGCTTAGGAAGAAAAGAGGCTGGGATGGGGACATGGCAGGTTAGGGAGGTCAGAGGAGCCACATGCAGGAGACCATGTAGGGCAAAAAGCCAGTCGGTTTTCTGTGCCCCACAGCACTGCTCAAGCCCTACACAATAGGGCCCCTCTGGCTTCACAGCAGCCTGCTCAGAAGGATATGAGCACTGGTTACATCGTCGAGACAGAGAAACTGAGGCCTAGGAAGATGAGAAACTCGGTAAGTTCTCACAGCTGGTAACTCAGGATTCAAAACATTCTGAGCTCCCTGGTCAGAATGTTGGCCTTCCTGGTCAGATGGGAAGGTATTCAGGAAACCCACAACTCCAAAGCCTGTGAACCACACAGCTCTGAGATGGGATAGCACCCCAAAGGAAGGGTATCCTGAGACACAGGAGCCCAAGAACAACAAAGCTCTAGGGTGGGACAGTGTCCCAAGGAAAGGTATCCTAGGACTCAGGAGCCTATGGAGGAATGAATCCAGGAGAGAAGGGAAGATTCTAGGAGTGGCTGCCTCTACTCCCAGGAAAAGACAGCAGAGAGGGGGGCAAACAAGGGGGTGGAGATTTCTAGGGCAAAGATTGCCAGAGTGAGAATTGGTGGGATTTCAAGTCCTGATCTTGGGGGAGCTTAGGGATTGGTGGGTTTTCCTGTTCAGGGATTGGTGGGCTTCCTGTTCAGGGGCTGGTGAGTTTTCCTGCTCAGGGTTGATGGCTGTTTGTCCAGACTTTTCAGTTTAAATTAGCATAATCTAGGAAGGCTACTACTGAGGGGCTGGAGATATAGCCTTTGTGATAGTTAGAGGCTGAAACTGCCATTATGACAATGGGGGGGGGGATTAACTCATGCCTTAGGGGGTTTACACTGATTTGAACTCTAAGCTAAACAAAACAACTTTCCTTAACTAAACTATGAATTTATACTAATGGATCAGATTCCTAGTTCTGTTCCCTGGCTGGCGTGCCAGACCATGTAAAGCTCTCTGCTCCGGGGGAATGACTAGTTTATATATTGTTGCCACAGAGATGACCATGGAGTTTCAGATGGACACGCCTCCTACCCCCTGAGTTCCCTGTCAGCAGCAGCCATAACTGAAGCCTCAGGTGCTGCTGCTTTCTCTGTGGCTCCAGCTTCCCAGTTTTTTTCAGGTATCTTATCTCAGGTCCTAGAGATGTGGAGATTTAGCATCAGCCACTCTGGAGTCCTGAGGTCTTGCTGTCCAGAGGTGTAGAGGGGCCAGCAGCACAACGTAAAAGATCCAAGCACCACTCAGAGACCACAATGGATGGCACCCAGGGGAACAGCAGAGCTAAAGAGGGGGAAAGATGTATATGGAGCCCAGAAGCAAAACTTGAAGCAGCCAGGCCTAGCTGGTGGAGCTCCTCAGGTGGGGGCCTGAACACTTTCCTACAAAGCACGCAAAGTTTACAAAGTAACTTTCCCTGCCGCTTGAGTCTTGTGAATAGCCTACACCTAATACTTAAATACTATGGAGTTTTGTATCTTCCAGAATTCATATCTCATCAGAAACCACTAAAGAAGTAATACAGAGAGGCAGTGGCAGACATAGTCAGACCCAGTCCTCAGCTCCCCAGCAGTATCAGTGCAAGGAGAAACAGAAGGAAGATCAGGAAGAAGTAGTTTTAGTGGTGAAGGGGTTGATCTGGGGTGCACAGGGCTCCTCCCACCTCCCAGCATTGCACTCCATTCTGCAGCACTTCTCCATGCGCATTTTCTGTAATGGAGCAGAGAGGCAATATTTAGCCTTTGGAGGCCCTAGGGTCTCCCTTGCTTCAGCCCTGTCCTGACTAACCCACTTATGAGGACCCAAGAGACATTATTTCATTCTCCCCCAGTGTCCCTATTTCCTCCATTTTTAGACAGAAGCAGAGAGTCTTGATTTCAGGGGATTGCCAGCAAATCCACATCTGTGAAGTGACTGGCCCATATTATGAGGATGGTTGTCACTGTTGTTATGCTTCCCTAGGCAGGTGACTGGGGGTGGGGACAGGTCCTGACCATCCTCTCACCTTAGCCCAACTTCCAAGCTCTCCCTCCCTCTGCCTTCCAGGCACTGGGGTTGGACAAACCTGACCTGAGGTCGTAAGGGAGAAGACTCAGCATGCCTGTGACACTAGCATATTTTGACTAACTACTAGGCCTTATGTACCAAAAGGGTGGTTTGGTGAGCGAGCAGCAGGTCAAATGGTCTAGAGGTGAGAGGAAAAACACACTCCGCTCCTGCAATCGCCAGGTAGCTTCAAACTGCCCCTGGAGGCTGCTGCCATGTAGACGACCTTGGCTCCTCCATCTTGTTTCTCAGTATCACTCCCTCTGCCCTTGGCTCCTCCATCCTGTTTCTCAATATTGCTCCCTCTGTGCACTCCCTCTGCATGCTTCATCTCTAATACACTCGCGTATGATTACCTCAATTTGAACAGAAGAGCTCCAGGGTGCGTTTACATTCTCATAGGCAAAGTATTTTCAGTTTAGCTTAGGGAGGAGGCATGAAGCTGTCTCCAATTTGACCAATGAGAAAACAGAGTTACAGTGTGTATATACCTGATGAACCCCCCCCCCCCCAGTCTAGGTCACACTGGATTCCTACCACTGAATCCCAAACTACAAATTGCTACTGCATATGTCTAGAATTTATCACAACATATATCATCAGTTATCTATCACATCCACTTTCTCATCCACTAGAATCAAGCTGGAGGGGGATAGTAAACATTGGACGACTGAACTAAAGAGGAATTGTTCTAGTTGACTGTGGAGAAGGAGAAGGCAAAAAGAGTTATTTGTACAGAAAGATTACACATTCACCGGATCTCAATTTAAAATTTGCCAAACCTAACCCATTTTCCATAAATTCATTTACTGACGTCTAGAAACCCCACTGAGAAATCTATTTCTGATCTCCTTTTGAAGAGTTATTTAATTCCCAGGGAGCATGGCCCAGTGGCAAGATATTTCCAAGAAAAGGGAGGAGAATCTAATTCTCTATTTGGTTTAATTTTCTTCTGGAACACTTATGAAGGCTCAAATCCAAGGGGAGAAAAAAAATACACTCCTACTTCAGGCAGCACAGCAAAGAAAGAGAGGGAAAACCAGAACTTTCCCCATCACGAGAGGCAACCACAGATGGCACACATATGCACCACCTTACAAATTTATAATCTACTTGAACTTGGACAGAAATAAGGCTTCCAGTGGCCAAAGGCAGAGAGAGAAAATAGAACAAAATAAATGCTCCCATCATTTGAGAGAGAGTGGATCTTAGCTATGCAAGAGTAATGGGTAGACAGACGGATGGTCAGATGGGTGGGTGGGTGACTGGGTGAATGAGTAACTGAGCAGATGGATGGATGGACAGACGGACGGGTGGATGGATGGATGGATGGATGGACTGACAGACAGATGGACGGGTGG
>CAJQZJ010033157.1:2660112-2681320 GCA_907164525.1 Lophiomys imhausi
TCAGAACACGGTTCACTGGCCATGCCCTAGGCACACAGTCAGAACACAGTTCACTGGCCATGCCCTCGGGCCCTGAAATGAGGCGCTCCATGCGCCTCTGGGTTCCTTGGACTGTCTCAGACCAAGACTTAGAAGCCAGAGATGGACGTTTCTCCGGATGGCATAGAATCAGGTCTCTGCAACCCTGCCTGTCTCTTCATCTTGAAGCATTAACCTCTTAGCAAGCTAATTAAAGCACTCCAGGTCCCAGCTTCCCATATAGCTATCCAACTGTAACCAGACTTCATCCGGTGCAAATGAGATGTGAACTGGCTTCCACAGGCAGGGTGCTGCACAGGCCAGCAGTTCTCCGTCTGTACTGCTTCCTTGAGCCTATCCAGAGGATGTCACATCCTTTCAGCCTTAGCTCAGCCCCACATCCTGTTCACAGCCCCCCTCCACACTCCTCTCTGCAGACCGAGGAAGGTGCCTTCTCTTCTTTGCCTACCACATGGAAATAAGCCAAACAGCTACGTGACTGCCTCTCCCAGGAGTACACTATCCTACCTCATCCTCAAGAGGTTTCCAAATGCACTGATACGAACCTTCTTCAGCTTGACACTGAGCTCCCTCTCCCTTCTCTCCTCCCCCCTCTTCCTCTTCCTTTTCCTCCTATTCCCCTCCTGTCCTTATATGAAGTCACACATTCAGAGATAAGAGCTTTGGGATGGAACAAGAAAAAAGTTCCAAAGAGGATGGTGTGCTGGGTGCCCTCTCTTCTTCTTTCTGTATGTGCACATTCACATGAGCATGTACTGGAAGACATCCTCAGGTGCCATCCACCTTCTCTCATTGGTTAGAACGCCAGGAGACTGTCTGTCCTTTGTCTCCCTAACACTGGGATTACAAGCATGCTTGCCACAATGCCTGGGTGTTTTTCTGTGGGTTCTGGGGTTGAACTTGTGTCCTCAGGCTTCATGCTTATAAGCCAATCACTGTACTAACCGAACTATCCCCTCAGCCCCTTTCAGCCTCTTCTGCCATGCTTTACCTACGGTCTGCTTCCCCTCTGGCTCTGAGCCTTCATCTTTAGCTCCTGCCACCAAGATCTCAAACTTCAAGGCCAAATTCTTTATTAAATGGTTAAACAGTAGCCTGCTGGACCAGACTAATGCCCTGGGGTACCTCATAGGCTGGTGGTCATCATGGGGATGGCTGTCATCTGGAAGAGACCTAACCCTCAAGTTCAGGGAGTGGAAGTCCGAAGGTGTCACCAGGGCAGTTTAGGAGAGGGAACCCAAGAAGGCAGCTGAGACATAGCTAGCGTTCTAAAACAGCAGCACCCAGGCCCGCCAGGCATTCCCAAATCGGATCCTTTAATATCTAATATATATTGATTAACAGGTGGAAAAAACCAAGTTGATTGTTTGTAACTAACTTATATGCAGTCCCAAGAATTAAATAAAAGGGTGCTAGACAGGAGAGGCAAAAAGCAATTTCCTCCAAAAATTCAATTTGTTTTGTTCTCTGCATCTGATTTCCTCTGGGTTAAGCCTGATGTCATTAATACCTCCAAAACCCCTGCTTTTGATTGTCTCTGGAACCAAGGCTACACAGGAGCCTTTTCTCCACCCCAGCCCTGGGTTCAACAGAGAGGCCTACTCGTGACACATTCACCTGTCAGGTGTGGAAGATGAGCAGCTGTTAGATTAACTCCTCCCAAAACAATGCTTAGGGAGGAGCTGCTTCCTTGAAGTCACAGCTTTAAGGGTTGGACAGGCTTCTCTCTTGGTTCCATCAAGGAGGGAAGAGAGCAGTGAGCATGACAGCACGAGGGATGTGGGGCTGCATGGGGTCACATGTTCTGATGCAGTGTAAGGGTTCCCACCCACTGACTGTAGCCATGAACCCACCTCATAGGCTGACAGGTCCCCTCACTCCTTCCTTAATAAAACCCAGTTCTTACTCTCCACAGGCCTTAGAGCACCAGCTCTCAACCTGTGAATTACAACTCCTTGGGTGTTGGGGGTCAGTACACACAACCGTTTTACAGGGTCACAAGTCAGATATGCTTCATATCAGATGTTTACATTACAATTTATAATGGTAGCAAAATTACAGTCATGAAGTAGCAACTAAAACAGTTTGATGGTTGGGAGTCACCATAACATGGGGAGCTGTATTAATGGGTGGCAGCACTGGGAAGGCTGAGAACCACTGCTCTAGAGAGACCTAAAAAATGTGGATGTGAGCCACCGGCGAGTCACCCGAGTCACCCAGGTGTGCCTGGCGTGGTTAATGCACAGGGCTCATTTTATGGCCAAAGGACTATACGGTCGGTATTCCCTCCTCCCCCCACACAGCATCTGCCCCACAGGTATATACTTGACACCCCTGCTACATCCCAGAACCTTTGTACTGGCTGTTTCTCCTACTGGAATGCTTGTTAACTACATCATAGTGTGGCCAGCTTCAGTTCCCTCTGTTCCTCCCAGCGGTCATATAAAGGCTGTGTGAGTTCTCCCTGGCCACCCTGTCAGTCTGTTCTCTGTTAGTATGATGAAATACACAAAATTGAGTACTGATAAACATAAGAGGTTCATTTGCTAAATGTCTGGTAGCAAATTGTCCCAGCCTCAGGACACAAGCTCTGCAAGAACCCCTGCAGCTGCACTATGTCATAGCGGAAGACTTTGGGGCAATGGTGATCCCACAGTGACAGAGCAGCACAGCACCAGACCCCAGGAAAAGCCCATCCCTATAATAGCCTGTTCTCAACAGTTAGCTCAGTGACTCAGGCTGGCCCTCCTGGCAGAAGCTCAGGGAAGCTGGCCCCACCCCTTGCTGCTGCTGCTGCAGTTGGGTGAGGTAGCCAGGGTGGTGCTGGAGAGCTCACCCTGGTGGTGTGGGTCCAAGAGAGCTGGAAGGCTGACCAACTCAGCTACCACCCAGGCCCAGATCCAGGGCTTTGAGTTGGCCCACCCCAACATCTACCCCATCTATGAGATGCTGGAGCACGTGAAGGAGCTGGTCCTGCAGATCCAAAGCTTCAAGATCTCCATGACACAGGATGACAACAGGGTGTCTAAGAAGAGTCCTGATGAGAAGCCAGTATTGATAGTGTAGCAGAAGCCAGAGGTCTTGAAACAGATCAGTAATTCATTGTAATGAACATTTGAAAGTAAAGATGTATGAACAAAATGGTACACTGTGTGACACACTGTGACACACACTACATGAGATATGAGGGGTTTTGTTTGGTTAGTTTGGTTTAGTTTGGTTTGGTTTTTTATTTTTTCTTTTGGGGGAGAGGTTGCAAGAGCAGAGAGCGAATACAAAGGGACAGGGATATGAATGGGATTGGGGTGAGTGATGCAAAATTCATAAAGAATCAAAAAAAAGTTTTTAAAAATTTTAAAAAGAAAAGAAAAGAATGCATCTCTTAGATATTAATGCACCACTTCCTCTTATCACCACACTTCAAATTCCAGCACTACCAAAAGCCAGCCCCGCCCAGCCCCATTACTACCCAGACCCCAACACCACCCAGACCCCAGCACCACCCAGACCCCAGCACCACTCAGACCCCAGTACCACACAAAGCTCACTACCATACAGATTCAAGCACCCCTCAAATCCCAGCCTCATCCATTCCAAAGTATCACCCAGACCCCAGCACTCTCTAGAACCCAGAACCACCCAAATCCTGATACCTTCTATATCCAAGTACTATCTAGACCCCAGCATTACCCAAATAATCCCAACACCACCATGATCCAAACACAACCCAAACTACCCAAATCCTAGCACCATCCAGACCGCAGTATCACCCATATCCCAGCACCAACCCAAGCTCCAGAAGCGGCCCAAGCTTCAGCACTCCCTCTATTCTGTTTCCTTCTTGACTCTGAGTATCATTGATGTCTGACTCGCTCTGCTATTTAATTTGCATATTCTATTTCCACTGGTGGAATGTAAGCTCCATGAAGCCTGATGCTCTCCTCTGTTTAATAGGATTTCCCAGCAGTCAGAAGGGAGCCTAGCATGTGGTAGCTTCCCAGTAAACATTTGCTTCATTGACCACACTGCAAAGAGCCATGTTTGAAATCATATCTGGGTTCAGATGTATGTTCTGCAATTTATAAATAACAAAATGCTGGTGCATTACTTCCCCTCTCAGGGTCTCAGTTCTCTTACCTGGGAATGACATATATATCTATTCCACAGGGATCCAGGAAACAGTAACAAGATGACATAAAGGACTGAGCTCAGTGTCTGACTAGAAAACAAGTGTAGAGAGCTGCGACGTGCCACGCCTTAAAGATGGTGCTGGTCTCCGCCTTCCACCAGCCCGACGGTGAGCGCTCTCGGTGGTAAACAAGTCCATATTTGGCTAAGACCGCTGATCTGGCTTGCTTCCGCATACGTGGGCCTCTAAGATAGCACCACGTGGCTTTACTTGATTGGCTGTTCATTTAGTATTTAGCCTGTGGGTTGGGTCTGCCCGGGCATTTGGAAGACTGTTTTCAAGGGACCTGAATAAACTGCTTGAGAAGAGCTTTTGCGAGTTGCGTCGTTCTTGCTGGTCGAGAGGGACGCGACAAACAAGCAGGTGTTTTACTATCAATCACAAGAACTGGAGTCTGGGGAGATGGCTCTGTCATTAAGAGAACCTGAGTTTGGTTCCCAGCACCCACTCCTGGTGGTTCATAACTCCAGCTACAGGGCATCAGACGCCCTCTTCTGGACTCCAAGGACATTGCACTCACATGCACATATCTCTCCCAAAGCATACATATTTGCACTTTCATTAAAGTTTTTTTAATTGCAAGAATTTCAAGAGGTTGTCATAAAGAGAGAGAGAGAGAGAGAGATGAGAAAAAAGCCTGAAAATCTGCCTTGGTTGTGGATAGAGGGCAGAGATACATCACGCTCAAAGAGGACTGAGAGTACAAGCCTGTGAGAATGGGCATGTAGACACAAGCACATCTCACACATGCCAAGTCAGACTCTGTGGCTTTTTGTCCCATCCTACCCACTCCAAACGGTATTGTGAACATCACTCATATGCATGCACACACTCTCATGCACAGCATTCATACACATATGCACATGTGTACACACATACATAAGCATGCACACTGACACTCATGCACACATGCATGAGCGTGCACATGCACCTGAGTGCATGAACACATATCCACTCCTGCATGTCCACATCAGGGCCTGTGCACAAAAGCTCCCAAGCTCTCATCTGAGGTTTGACTGCTATTTCATTATTCTTTGCCTATCAGACTGGGTAAGAAACTTTGCCCACAGAGCATGCTTCCACTGGTATGCTTTAGCAAGCCCAAGCCCTGGTCTTTGCACAAATTTGTGTCTCTCTTGTCCACCCTCTTGACCCTTAGACTGTCCGTTCTGATTTTTCTTGAATGGGCTTGTCCATGAAGGTCCTCTATGTTCTGAATACAAAGCTAATAACTTGAGGGCACTAGGCAAACTCATGCTATTTCCAGTCCAAGCTTCCCTGATAGAAGATGGGAAGTAATGAAGCAGAGATGTGTAAGGTGCTCAGGAGAAGCCCTTTATAGTGAGACCCTGAAGACCAGGCAGGAGGCAGCTAGCTTGTGCATGGGGCCAGCCCTGCAGAGGTCTCTGATGAGCCGGCAGTGCCACAGGAAAGCAGCACCCTGGTGGGCCTATCCTCTGTAAACCAGACCGTTTTGGACTCTGGGGCCCAATACTTATTGGCAGTGAAAACTTTAGCAAGTGACATCACCCCTCTACACCAGTTACATCATCTGTTGCACGAGCTGTACTTCGCTGTAGGATTGTTGGAACCTTTTAAACGTCAGCCCATCTATATTGTGTTCAGGTTATGCACTGCACAAATCCAGGGAGACGACCACTGATATAGACTATTAGACTATGTATAGTGATATATATGTATGTATATATATATATATATAAGTGTGTATGTATGTATATATATATATAAGTGTGTATGTATGTATATGTATATATATATATATATATATAAGTATGTATGTATATGTATAATCTAATGTGGGACAGCACAGTTAGAAGCACCTAGCACCCAGTGTGTGCCAAATCAGCGGCGGGCAAATAGTAGGCTGATTCATTATCCCTCCATTCCACAGAAAGGGACCAGGTAGCCTTTGCTGACATGATGGCTTCAAGGGAAGCTGTAGCCATGACAGAGTTGGTAGTGGACTTTGAGGTCATCTGGGAAGCAACTTTAACTGCTCTCATCCCGGAGCTCGGAGTATCCAAAGTGGTCCTGGATTTCTGCTTACTGAGCATGTTCTGGGTTCAGGATGAGACTCCGAGCCTGAGTGTGTATGTACTCAGAATCATTGGGTCTCATGAGATATATTTGGTCTAAGTGGGCCATTATTGCCCTTCTCCATTAAAATGTCTTTAAAATTAAAACAATCCTTTTAAAACAGGTTCATTTATTCTATATAGAAGAGTCCCTTGATCTCCAGCCTCTGCCCTCAGAGTCTGGAAGCTCCACTTGGGGTGAGAAATATGCTTTCTGTCACACTGTAGCATTTGGCATGGGTACCACTGAGGGTGGGGATTTTGACTGTTAAACCAACGGTTTGAATTAGGAGAAGTTGGATCCATGAACATTCTGCCCCTATACTGACTGGCCCAATAAAGCTGCCTGGCAGGTGGACTGAAAAAAAAAAAAAACATCTGCATGATAAACAGGGCTTGGAGATGTCCGATCAGTCTATTAAGAGGGTTCAAAATATGAACAGCAGGAGGTCCAGGTGAAACAGAGAGGGCAACCCATAAACAAGTCCTGTGGGTGGCAAGGCAGCCTAGACACTTTCCTAGTTTTCTCTCAGGTGCGTAACATGAGAGGCGATACTGAAAACAATGACCAGAAAAAGTCAACAAGAGAAAGAGAAGGAAAAGGATGTGGAGAAGGATGGGAAATCACTGACAACACATATTGGGTACCCCTTTTCCAAAGTTTATCATCAGTAGCCATTCAAAGAGCAGATTCCACAACTGTAAGAATGAAAGTTGTAAAGAGAGTAAGAAAGAATTTGTGGAAGTTAAAGTCCTGGGGACAGAAGTAACATGTAATGGCTAGGTAGGAAGACACAGGTAAGAGCATCCCCAGGAATGTAAACATCTCAGAGATGGAAGATGAGAGAAAGAGATGGCTAAGAGACTCATCCACACATGGTAACCTAAGCAATCAGGTTAGGGAGGCAGCTGAGTGGGAGTGTGCTTGCCTGACCTGTAAATCCCTGGGTTAATCTCTAGCAGTGAGAAGGGATAAGGCAAGAAAGCAAACAAGCAAGGAAGGAGGGACAGAAGAAAGAAGAAGGTGGGAGAAAGGGAAGAAAAAGGATAGGACAACAGAGGGAGGAAAGAATGAGGGAGGGAAGGAAGAGTAGAAGTATCCGAGGAAGTAAGTTTCTAGGGTAACAAGTTTCAAGAGCCAAGTATATCAAAAAGTTCTCACATCAAAGCCTGTCATCCCAAATGTCTGATGATCAGAAACAAAGATCGCAAATGCTGTCAGGGAGAATTAGAGGTCAGAATTTCACCCAACTAGAAGACAACAGAATATGTGGTAAATGCAGAAGGAAAAGAGCTTCTAATTTTAAATTCCATACTATGTCAAAACATCAGTTGAAAAAGAGTATTAAATAGGGACAGTTCTAGGGTCTTAAAGTTTTACATCTGAGTACGTTTCTAAGAAAGGCATTACTGAGGGATATGCCCTATTAAAATAAAGGAGTAAGCCCATGGTGGTGGTGCACACCTTTAATCCCAGCACTCAGAAGGCAGAGGTAGAAGGATCTCTGAGTTCAAGGCCAGCCTGGTCTACAGAGTGAGTTCCAGGACAGTCAAGGCTACAGAGAATCCCTGTCTTGAAAAATCATAAATGAATGAATGAATGAATATGCAAATAAAGCAAGGGAGAGAAATGGTTCCCAACCACCAATCTGGCACAGAGGGGAGAGACAGAATTTTCAGGAGGACATGAAAAGACCAAGAAAATGTCTTTCTGGTGCATCAGTCCCTATTTTTAGGGATCAAAATTGAAAATAGTAGTAGTTATTGGACATGTTTGACTATATCATTCTGTAACTTCACAAAAGATCCACTAGAAATCTAGAAAACATTAAATATTTTGGTTTGGTTTTGGTAGTTTATTATTATTATTATTAAAACAAGAATGGAGACCCTGGGCTGGCACTCAAATCAGTGCTTCATCAGCCCTCATCAGAGAAGCTTCCTCTTGCAGTAGTCAGAGTCTGACACAGAGATCCACAACTGGACAGTGTACAGGCAGTGAGAAGTCTTGGTGCACTGGGCCCTAAATGGGATGCCTTTATCAAATCTTCCCCTTAGGGCTCAATGTTCCATGTGGATGAGGAGGAGGAAAGGCTGTAAGAGCCAGAGGTGATGGATGGCACCAAAGAAATACTGTCTTCCATGCGTAACATGACTGATGGACGTGTGAACTCACAGACTGTGGCAGCATGCACAAGGCCTGCAGAGGTTCAAACCAGACAAGATCCCAGCACAGAGAGGGGAAGGAGGCACCAGGTCTCACCCCTAACCAAGAAGTTCTCTGCATCTGATACCCACTAGCCCAGGGAAAGTCCGTTTTCTCCAATGGGAGATCAACTACTGGGTATATCAATCACAATTCAGGGCATGTTCCATTCCCACAGGTAATTGGTCAATTTAAAGCAAACTTGATGGTGTTTTTGTAGACTTTTTGTGTCATTTTGCTTTATTTGGGATTTTCCCTCCTTGTCTTACTGTGTGTGTTTCTTGGTTTTGTTTGTTCGTTTTAGAGAGAGAAAAAAACATAAAGTTGGATGGGTAGGGACTTGAGGAGGATTTGGGAGGAATTTGGGGGAAGGAGAGAAAACATTACCAAAACACACTATGAGAATTTTTTTTTTCAAAATAAAGTTTTTGAGTAAAGCAATTGAGTCTGGGCATGGTGGAAAGTTCTGTAAGCCAACAACTTGGGGAGCTAAAATAGGAGTATTGCATGTTTGAGGCCAGCCTGGGAAATGTACAGGGTTACAGGCCAGCCTAGGCTACATAGCAACATGCTGCCTGAAAAAAAAAGTATAGAACAAAATAAATAAAAAAATATATAGAAAACACAATTATGTATATAAGAAAAAAACTAACTACTTCATACAAGGGCTGTTCAAATGTTCTAGTCACAATATCTACTTTAAAATTATGCCACACTTCTTATCTGTCCTTCAGTTTACTTTTTTAAAAACATTTATTTATTTATTATGTATACAGTGTTCTATCTGGATGCATGCTTACAGTCCTGAAGAGGGCACCAGATCTAATTATAGATGGTTATGAGCCACCATGTGGTTGCTGGGAATTGAACTCAGGACCCCTGGAGGAGCAGTCAGTGCTCTTAACCTCTGAGCTATCTCTCCAGCCCTACTTTTGTTTTTATAGATAAAGTTTCTCCCCAAAGCACATGCAACATATGTCCTGTAGGAAGGATCGTTTGACACTAGAGTTTCACACAATACCACACCATGTAACTCAGTTGATTTAAGTTTCCAGACAGTGGCTGGCCAGCACATTAGACACATGAGTCACTCTCTATGTTAGTAAGAGACCCCAAATGCTTTGTTAGGTAAGGACAGTAAGCAAGAAAGACCATCTCACAAAGCCTCAGTTGTATGGTGTGTGTGCTGTTCCCGCTGACTTGGAAGAGTCCTTTTGGTTGGCCTTTAATTAGTCTTAAATTGTGTCTCTGCACTCCCATGTTCAACTCAAGTGAGAGGCAAGGATCAGACCAGAAAGTTGCTGAAGAGAACATGGCTTTCAAGTACAGCTCCCTTCAATTATCATGCCCTGAATTCTGCTTTGCCAGCTTTGGTGAATAAGCTAAGTCTTCCTTATATGGCATTAGACATAAACTAGTTACTTTCAACTCACCCTGAATTGTGTGTTTGGACATACATTGATGATATTCATATCGTCTGTATTTTTCTGAGAAAGTTATTTGAGCATTTTAGGGTTGGCAGGGGATGCCTCAATATTTATACCCACTTAATTTAACAGAAAAAAATTTCCTTATATTTAACACATTTTTACTTGGTGGCAGATTTTCTGGGGTCAGAACAAAATCCTTAAGAAAAATGGGTATTTAGGGAAAGAGATATAAACACAGCAGATTGTTCAATGGTGGTTGATATTCACAAGTGCTCTCACCACGAAAACAACAAATATCAGTTGATTGAAAAATGTGGTTTCTTTAGCTCAGGTAGGTGTGTGTAGAATGGTAATAGGGGTTGGTCTACGCATGATCTAACTCCATCTTCCTTTGAGAGAATATGCCATAGGAGTTTTCTGCCAATGCAAGCATTCCCTCCAGGAAGAAGGGAGGAGACTCATGAGACCTTGTACGTAAACTTCACATATCTGGGACCCCTTCCAAGGTTATGGAAGCAATTCACACTGGCTAGAGGAGGACATTTTGACCAGCCCTAGTGTGGACAGGGCCAGTTGGAGCTGACTGTAAATCATGCAGAGAGCTACAGGGTTTGAGAATCTTCACCTGTGTTGGCCTGGGCTCCTTAGTGATGTGGCTGCGTTTGGGTTCTCCTACAGGGGTAGCCCTGTAAGTTACCCCAATATATTCATTGGTTCACTAAGTGGGACTTTGGCGGGACCATTACTGTTCAGTTCACATCTGCAGTGAGTAGATGTGTGTGTGCCATGCCTCCCCAGGAAAAAATCTCAACACAACAAAAGTCAATACATACTACATAAATCCCTAAACATCATCAATATCAGCATAAACACATAATCTCAGGAAATTGAAGTAAGCCCTAGAAAAACAGCTCAAAGTATTGAGCATTTTTGTCTCTGAAAATGAACGCTGGATTTCATGGGACTGTTTGGCTTTTGAGTCAGTAATAACTATTTTTATGAATATTTTAGTCAGCATACACTAAAGGATTCCATTATGACATTCTCGTACATGTGTATCATTGTGCTTTACCCATGTTCAGGTAATAAATATTCATTAGGGAAAGCTTAGGAAATTCAAATATGGAACCAAAGTAAAACAGAACAATTTATACCGTGTAAGCCCAGAGCAGCTATCCATGGAGCAATGATGCGATGGTTTTGTCTTTCTGTTTTGTACACAGGCATGCACATTTGAACAATGAAGGCGAATTCATGCTGTAAATATTGCTTCTCGGTCTGCATTTAAAGTATTGTAGTAAGTGCTCTCTGCATCAATATTCATCTACCACCTGGCTTCAGTGTCTGCAGACTCCCCATTGTATAGATATACTATAATTTATTGAATTCAACCCAACACTTACCACTAATTATTTTGTTGGCCTAATTCCTCCAGCATACTGTAACTTGAGGTTCTTTTGAAAAGCCAGTGGAGGGGAGTTTTCTCTCCCCTGGGTTCGATTGTGGTAGTCAATGGTTTCCATTGAGCTTTCTCTGGTACTTTCCCCTGAAGACTTACTACCTTTATGAAGGGTTTCCTGTTGTTTAAGACTGGAATGGAATGTGTGTAGCAGGTGGCTGTTTTCACCTGAGAGCTTCCCTGTTTAGGAAACAGCCCCTGGCTATGCCTTGTTGCAGTCCCTTCCCTCTTCTCCAGCAACACTCTCCCACATGGCTCAGGTAAAGTGGTCTGGACGTCTAGGTGACCACTCTGCCTATAGCATCTTTGTGGTAAAGTACCAGTCAGCCTACATCTTAGGCTTAAAAACCATCTTACAATAAAGACATTCCTGATTTTGATAAACCTCAGTTTCTCAAGGTTTGGGCTACGCTCCACCTGTAACCTGAACTACAAATGGTTCTGTACTGCCTGTTCCAGGAACGGCAATCATGTCTTTGCTTCAGAAAGTTGTCTATAACCATCTTGCATCCCTGCCTTTGTTTCAAAAGGTAATGTGATCACCTATGACTACCTTGTTATGCCCGCCTTGCAACCAGGTCTTGCTTCAGGAAGTCATCAGGAATAACCTGTTATAACTGTTATAAAACTTGTTATTACAACTTGTTTTAACTCTATAAGTTATTTCTAATGAATTGTTATAACTGTATATCAATTTATTCCGAATAATAAATTATTATTCCTAATAATAAATTCCCATTAATTCCTAATAGCTATAACCCTAATTTGCCTACCAAATCCTTCATTTGGATACACCCTATCCCTTAGCTTTAAAAACCTGTCTTCCAGTCAGGTGTGGTGGCTCGGCACTTGGGAGGCAGAGGCACGTGAATCTCTGTAAGTTCAAGGCCAGCCTAGTCTACAAAGTGAGTCCAGGACAGTCAAGGGTACACAGAGAAACTCTTTCTTGAAAAACTTTAAAAAAAAAATAAAACCTGCCTTCCTCACATCCAATGCTGACCTCTCGAACCCTGCCTTAGGAGAAGGCAGCCTGTGTACACGAATGAAAAAAGCTTGCTTTAATTAATTGCTTACTTTAGGTATTTTGGCCATGATAATTTTGGTTGGTGGCCTTTCTCCTCCTATCTTCAGGATTAACAGTGGCTCCAGTGAACAGCATACCTCAGAACTGATCCAAAGAGACGTGACCCCAAAACTCTCACTGGAAACTTTGGAAAGGCAATTTCTCTTCTTTGTCCAGAAGTCTGAAGTGACTAGTGGCCATTTGCCATTTCGCTTCAGAGGGAGAGCCTAGCTGAGTGTAAATTCAATGAGGGGAGAAGAGATGACTCAAGAAAAGCAAAGAGTCACCTCATGCTTGAGCACCTTGATCCAGCCTGGCCTAAGGTCTCATTTCCTCTTCTTTTTTATCCCGTTTTGAGCTTAAGTGCCGTCACTTGCAAGACAGAATATGCTAATAATGTGTTCATCATCAAATTAGTCCAGCAGTACCAACGGTGAAAGTAAAAATTAAAGTTTTCTTTTTTCATCCTCGAACTCTCAGTCGACATTCCTCCCACACACACTTCTCAGTTTCCTAAATGTGCTTCCAAGTTGTGCCGGTATAGTCACAACTATGCCAAAATTTACGCAGATAACCCAGGAGTCTCCATTGTCCTGTAACTTCTTGTCTCACAAGATTGCTCTCAAATGAAATAAAGGCCACCTCTCCTTACCTGCATCTAGATGTATCGTTTCCCCTGAAACCTGCAAAGGATCTGCTGTGTTGTCTGCCCACAATCCACCCCATCCTGTGCTGACATCTATTTGAGCTTACCAAGTCCTTTGCCTTTTAAACCAAGTTGCTAGCTAGGGATATAGCTCAGTGGGGGAAGAGTGCTTACTACAGAAGCACAAGGACTTGGGTTCAAATCACCAAGGGTGACCATATGGTATAGGAAACCCCAGTGTTGCAGGAAACAGATACCGGAAGATCGCTGGGGCTTGCTGGCTATCTCCAGTGTCAATGAGAGAGTGTCTCAAGAGAATATGACAAAGAGAAATAGAACAGGCACCTGGCCTCCTTCTCTGGCCCTTGTGTCCACTCCTGAACACAAACACCTGCACACATCTGCACACCTGCAAAACACACACACATACACACACACCGGTAGGCAGAGATGCCAGGTTGTCATGGGTGTCTTTCTTTTATAATTTTTAGCATCAAATATATAGATAGTTTGTACATCTTGTCCTTCATCAAGTGGGCCTTACCAGGGAACATATTCAGTTTGCTTTTATGGGATGTGGCTTTATAACACTAGCTACGTATAAGTGGGAACTCTCAAAACGCTCCTATGAAATTGCAAGGCTACAGGTCAAGTGCTTCAGGACAAACATGTCTGAGGAAAAAGGGTGCAGGATTCTGCAGGAGCAGAGAAATGGCTCCGAAGTTATACAACCAACTCCTAAGAACAGACCACTCTTGTCATCAGGGCCGTAAACAGGCTTGGATGCCTATCAGATGCAACCAGAAATGCTCTTAACAAAGTAGCTCAATCTTAAAAATGACTGAAAATGATGCTTTGTGTCTAGGGAGAGTAGTAACAAAGCATTATCAGGATCTCCATTGTTGTGGAATCAAATCTGTATCAGTACCACGAACTGAAAGTAAATGTCCATCCAAACCGACTTGTTTTGTGTGCTTCAGCTACCAAAAATGAAAACAAAATCCCATTTACTGAGCTGTGAGAAAGACTCGGCTAACTTCCTATTCTCTCTCTCTCTCTCCCCCTTGTTTTTTTTGTTGTTGTTTTGTTTTTTTTTGCTTGTTTATTTGTTTTGTTTTGTTTTTTGAGACAGGGTTTCTCTGTGTAGCTCTGGCTGTCCTGGATTCCCTTTGTAGACCAGGCTGGTCTTGAACTCACAGAGAGTCACCTGCCTCTGCCTCCCAAGTGCCAGGATTAAAGGCGCGCACAACCATGCCTGGCTCTATTCTCTTTATTTAAAAAAAAAAAAAAAAGCCAGGCATGGTGCCACACGCCTTTAATCCCAGCTCTTGGGAGGAGAGGCAGGTGAATGTCTGTGAGTTCTAGGCCAGCCTGCTCTACAAAGTGAGTCCAGGATAGCCAGGGCTATTACACAGAGAAACTCTGTCTTGAAAAAAAAAACAAAAAATCATAAGAGGTGAACAGAGTGTGCAGTCAAAAAAGGAAAAAAAATACACAAGGTAGTCAATTAATTTTTTAAAAAGTCATTTTTCTGAATTTTGTAATGCTTGTGGTATTTTTATCAGCTTTCTAAAATTGTGTAATTTTTGTAGCTTCTTTCTTCCCTATAAATCTTTGTGCCTCGCTTGTCTGCAGTTTTGTGTTTTGAGGGTAGGTGCTTTAAAATTGTATGAGTTTCAGGCTCGGAATGACTTGGTCCCACGCCTGCGTGAACATTCAGGGTCCGCAGCCAAACTGTACAACTGAAAGTCGCAGCTGAGCCCTTCCCCTTCTGTGATGCTGGGCAGGCTTCTCTGACTCTTTGGTCCTCAGTTGCCTCTTCTGTGACGTGGTGATAAAGAGCTTCAGAGGGCTACTGCGATGGTCAGCTTCACCTGTCAGCTGGACAACATCTGGGAACACTTGGGAGAAGGGCTTCTTGGCATGGCTGGATGGGGGGCGTCAACGGATGTGGGAACACCCACCCTAATGTGAGCAGGACTAGTCCCTCAACAAGAGTCACTGACTGTGTAAAATAGGGAATGTGCACACTGAGACACGTCCACTGGAGTGTTTCTTGGTGGTGGAGGCAATGCCACCAGTACTTTGAGCTCCTGCTGCAAGACTTTCCCATCATGATGGACCATGAACTGAACTGCCGGACAGAATAAACCTCTCCCTCCCATTGCTTTGGCCAGAGTGTTTTATTGAAGCAACAGGGAAACTAAGAGTTGTCGAGATGGAATGAGGTAAGAGCCAAGAGCCTGAACATCAGGAAGACTCAATGGCAGCTATTTCTTTAAAAGAATTGTGTGTGTTACACACACACACACACATACACACACACACACACACACACACACACACACGTGGAGGTCAGAGGTCACATTAGGTGTCTTCATTGATCACTCTCCACTTTTATTTTTCCAGGCTCTCTCCCTTGAACCTGGAGTTGCCTCCTTGAGCTAGCCACTTGGCCAACAAGTCCCAGGGATCCTCTTGTCTCTGCCTCACCAGAGCTGAGATTACAGGCACACACTACGGCGTCCAGCTTTTCACGTGGGTGATGGACTAAGAACCCTAGTCTTCATGCTTGAACAGCAAGCACTTTATCCACTGAGCCACCTCCGCAGGCCTCAGTTTATATCTTACGATCATATCATATGCAGACATCTTTGCAGGACCAGTTCCTACATGTGTAAATCTTAGGTCTGGGTTTCTTTTGCTGGGAAATTCCAAAGTCCCTGTAGAAAGCTGTACCAGCTTGCCCTCCACACAGTAACCTAGGTAGCATGGAATCTAGAAGTCTACTTAAATGGCTCTGAGGTTTTGGTGTTAATTTCATCATGGCCCAGTCTAGTCTCAGGAATCCATTCAGCTCAGGTTGGCTGGGAATTCTGTGTGCCTGGCTCTCAACAGATATGGCCTGTGAATCCTAACATTTGCTCCCACTTACTAAGCACCTTCCTCTTGTGTAGTTCAGTGTTTCTGGGCCTAGAGGAAGAGGAAGAGGTTACAAGTCAGTGGAAATGGAAATTGTGGCTCAGATTGATCAGGGAGGCCTAAGTATGCAGGTCTTCAGAAAACCAAACACCTTGTAATCTCTCATGAACCTGTATGGTAAGGTGAAATATGCTTCTCAAAATTAAATAAATTTGCAATGAAATACACATTTTTGCCAAGTTAATTGTTAAGGGTGGCCATTAGGCTGTGTTATATACTAAGAGGACACTTTTTAGAAAAAGAAATTTAATTGCAGGCTCTTGAGTCATGTCAGATCCTCTCTGTTTTAAACATTCAATTATGGTAAGTTATACATAGCTATAGACTGGGTGCTTCCTGTCCCAATTTCAGACCTCAGGTGGCAGCTCCTTTTGTACTTCCATCTTTGAAAAGCTGCCTCCCCAGCCTCCAATCCTGCTATCTTTTCTTTCCAACTTGCCAAACAAATCTAGTCCAAAAAAAAAGAAAGAAAGAAAGAAAAAAAAAACGCTGATTAAATGCCTAAGGGAAGAAGAGAAAAGCTCAAAATTAGGAGACTGTTCCTACATGCTCAGGCTAATTTAATATTTTCTCACATAACAAATTAGAAAGGGAAAGAAAAATTTGCATTGAAAGACAATTAAGAATAAACTAGAGGTGTCACTTGTTCCAAATCAACATGGGCCTTCACAGTCTGCTTTTTCATGGACGTTGTAAGCTCTGACAAGCAGGAACTAATGAGTGTATGCTTTTGTTCTCTAATGTCACCCAGCAAGTGGAAGCTTAATCGCAAAGTGAGGATCAGCCCATGGTGAGCTGTGCCTCGGGCCTTCTCAGCAAGCCAGGCTAACAACCAAATTACTAGCAGCATGATAGTTACCTTACATAAAGTGCAGAGATGCCCAGGGCCTGTGAAAATGCAATCAGATCTAATGGTGATAGATGATAGATAGATAGGTAGATAGATAGATAGATAGAGAGATAGATAGATGGATGGATGGATGGATGGATGGATGGATAGAGAGACAGACAGATAGATAGATAGATATAGGGTGATGGATAGATGGTGAGATATAGATAATAGATTCACAAATCATTAATAGATTATGGATTAATAAATGATAGATGGTGGATAGATGATAGAGAATAGATGGATATATGATAAATAATAGATGGATAGATGATATATATATATATATATATATAGACAGAGAGAGAGAGAGAGAGAGATAGGTGATGGATAGGTATTGATGAATTTCCCTCAACAACTTACCTATAGATAATATAGAGACAATCAATGTACAGAGAAGTGATAGATAATGGATAGATAGATGATAGAGAGATGGGTGATAGACACATAGACTAATGAGATATAGATAGATTATTGATAGATAGACAGACAGACAGAGAGGTAGATAGAAAGATAGATAGATAGATAGATAGATAGATAGATAGATAGATAAGAGATAGAGAGCTGGACAAACCAACAGATGATAGACAGCAGAGGAATTTATTTAGTGGGTCTCAGCCTGCCTGCTAGCCCATCAATCCTGGTAATTTCCACAGAGTGTCTGTCCCTGGATCTCTAAGAATACTTAAAAGACCTACTCTGCAAGTATAATTACCAAGGTAAGTTTTTAACCTGCAGGACTTGATGTTGAACAGCCACTTGATATTCCAACTGCCACAGGAAGTTTCTCTCCTCAGCAAAGACAAGATGCACTCATGCAGAGGCGCTCAGCTGCCCACCTTATGAATTATCCAGGGAGTTTTCTCTTAAAATGGATCTTAGAAGACGTTGTAGGCCAGTTAGTCCAGTGTCCAGGCTGACAAGGTACCTTCCCTACCTGATGACGCAGAAGAGATGGTGTGGACAGGCCTGGCAGCCGGCTGCTGGTGTCGCCAGAACCAGCCAGGACCCAGGGTATGGAAACTTGAACGCAGTGACACAGGCTGGCTTGAGACCATTGGTTGTTCCAAAGAAGAAAGAAAAGCACCAAAGAGATGTGGGTGAGCAGAGAGTATGGATATCGCTGTGCTTCAGTTTCTGAGTCTAACTCAGTAGATGGGGGTGCACTTCCTCACTTGTCCTTCCGAAGGCTTCTCACCGAAGAAGAACGGTTACCCAACATTCCACCCTCGGAAACTAAATATTGAACACCTGTTCACCAGAAGAGCCTTTCCTCTCTCCACAGCACACACAACCACACTAAACCTTCAAAGGGATAAGGCTAGGCGCCCCGACAGGGGAGAAATAGAGCTCTGTCAGAGAAGGGCAGGGCCTGTGGCAGGTACCCTGACATCACTGAGGAGGAAACGAAGAAACTTTTTGAGAAATATGGGAAAGCAGGCGACGTTTTATTCATAAGGATGAAGGCTTTGGCTTCACTCTCTTGGAAACACGAACCCGAGCAGAAATTACCAAAGTGGAGCTGGACAATAGGCCGATCCGTGGAAAGCAGTTGCGTGTGCACTTGGCCTGTCATAGTGCATCCCTTACAGCCTGCAACCTTCCTCAGAAAGTGTCCAACCAACTGCTGGAAGAAGCCCTTTCTATGTTTGGCCAGGTGGACAGGGCTGTGGTCGATCATTGGGTATGACCGAGGAAGGCTCTCAGGGAAAGGCATTGCTGAGTTCTCGGGGAAGCCAGCTGCTGGGAAAGCCCAGGACAGACGCAGTGAAGGCTCTTTTTTGCTAACGACATTTCCTCTGCCTGTGACTGTGGAGCCTATGGACCAGTTAGAGGGACTTCCAGAGAAGCTGGTTATAAAACAACAGCAGTTTCACACAGAGCAGGAACAGTCACCCAGATTTGCACAGCCTGGGTCCTTTGAGTATGAGTATGCCATGCGCTGGAAGGCGCTCATTGGGACGGAGAAGCAGCAGCAGGATCAAGTGGACCGAAACATCAAGGAGGCTCGTGAGAAGCTGGAAATGGAGAAGGAGGCAGCACACCATAAGCACCAGGTTATGCTAATGAAGTAGGATTTGATGAGGCCTCAAGAAGAGCTTCTGAGAACCGAGGAGCTGCATAACCAAGAGGTTCAGAAACGAAAGCAGGAAGAGTTCAGGCAGGAAGAGGAGCGCAGGCACTGCCATGAGGAAAAGATGCAGCGGCGGCAACAAGAAGAAATGAAGCGACGACGGATGGCAGTATGGATTCAAGGGAACCTATATGGATGGGCCAAATGGCTATTGGAGGTGCTATGGGCAAGAACAATAGAGGTGCCCTGCCCCCTGTTCCTGTGCCAACTGGTACTCCAGCTCCTCCAGGACTTGCCACGAGGATGCCAAGTGGAACCCTGGGGTAGATCCCCACCAATAGCTGAACGTTTCCACCAAGCTGCTACAATGGAAGGAATTTGAGCAATTAGTGGAACTCCTCCTGCATTCAACCGTCCAGCTCCGGGAGCTGAATTTGCTCCAAATAAACGCTGCTGGTATTAATTAAAGTTGCAGTGTCTAGTTTCCCCAACCCTTAAAAGAAGGGCCCTTTTTGGACTAGCCAGAATTCTACTCTGGAAAAGTGTTAGGTGTCAAGGACCAGCCTTTGACATCCACAAAACCACAGAGAGTATGTAGGCGATAGGGGTCAGTCACAACTCTTGGAGACTGACGTCTTTCTTTCAGAAACCTTCCAAATTTTGGGGGCTGCAAGAGGCAGCCAATAATGCTGGTTAGTTTAGAAAAGAGAAAGGAGAAAGGGAAAAATGACCTAATCTCTATGGCTCAGGGAGATCTCTCTGCAAAGTGCTTGGAGAAGTTTAAAGCGACCCCCTTGTTTTCCTTATGATCTTAAGCTTTTAGGTAACAATCACAGGGTTGTAGACACAGCCCTTTGTTTATAGAACACCTTTCTCAGAGAGCTTCTGATAATGCTTGAACACTGTATGTTAAAAGCAGATGGACATGAAGGAAGAAGCCTCAAGAGCATTCGGTCCTGACAGTTAGGGATTCTTCTCGATAGATAAGTCTTCCCTGCCTGTACTACTCTAGCCAGTATTCTTGGAGACAGAGGGCAAAGGAGGTGTTGCATTTAGCGAATCAAAGTCTGGTATATTGCTTTATCGAGTCTGTCCGATGTATTCCTGAAGTATATTGATTGTTGAGGGCCTGGAAAACCATAGGAAAATGGACTCAGAGATCCATTAATCTTGATCATTCCTGTTTTCTTTCTTTCTTTCTTCCTTCCTTTCTTTCTCTATTGTGTTTTGATTACTTTTTCAGTTTTATTTCCCTCAACCCCAAAGACACTGACATTTATACCACAAACCTAAAACATCCTCCTATGACCTAGCCCAATTTCCTTCATTCACTCCCAGGTGAGAATTCAGACAAATGTCCACAAAGGTTACAGCATATACATGGCTCTGTTATAGCTCATATGAGACCCCTTCATGTCCTAAGGCAAACATTTTTTGTCTTAGAGGTTTTCATTTTAGTATATCTTAAAAAAAATAAATAAATTTTGTGTTAACTTGCCTCTGTCTTTTTCTTGAGCAAGGACTACCCAAGATTGAATGACCTTTGTGTCTAAATGTTGCTATTCACAGCTTTTCCTGATAGGCTGAGTATGATCTTAGGAACAGGGTTGTTGTGTGTTGAAGGTCTGACAGTAGCTTTTAGCCTTGCCTATCTTAGCTAGTGACACTGTGCATTTTTGATTGGCGTACTATGATTTGTTGCTGATACTTTCAGTTTGAGATTTTTCTGAGAAATGGAGCAGTAATGCAGCGTCTCCTTATCAAAATACATTTGAAGCCTTAGAAAAAGGTTTTTCACATCCCTAATAAGATAGATGGCATTTTCATGATCCTCTAAAAATCCTTCCCCATCAGCCATGCCTTGGCCTTCAGTAGCTGCTGTTTTGACTTATTTACATGACATAGAAAATGCACAATCTGGGACTGGAGAGATGGCTCAGCAGTTAAGAGCACTGGCTGCTCTTCCAGAGGTCATGAGTTCAATTCCCAGCACCCACATGGTGGCTCACAACCATCTATAATGGAGTCTGAAACCCTCTTCTGGCATGCAAGAATACATGTAGACAAACACTCATACACTGAATAAAGAAAGAAAGAAAGAAAGAAAGAAAGAAAGAAAGAAAGAAAGAAAGAAA
>CAJQZJ010033157.1:2681966-2725323 GCA_907164525.1 Lophiomys imhausi
TGTCAGAGAAACAGTTTCTCTTGTTTTGATGAGGTGACTTGTAGAGGGCTCTTGGCTAGCTTCGGGGTCAGGGCTGGTCATCAGAATGAGAGCCACAATTGGAATTCAGCCTCTCTCCTGGTCATCCTGAAAAGGGAGGGGGATACTGAGTTAATAATTAAATGTGCTAATAAAATGCCATCTAGATAAATACCCCTAAAGATGGAGTTCAGAGATCCCCTAAGAATGTGGTGAGCCTTAACTCTTTGGGGATAGAGATGGCTATTCTTGGACCTCTGGAAATTAGTCCTGTGTGTCTCTTCACCTGGATCCTTTACTATATACTCTATACAACAAAACAGTAAGTGTGTTCCCCAAGCTCTGTGAGTTATTCCAGCAAATTACTGAATCTGAGGAAAGAGTTGGGTTGTATAAACCTCCTTTTATACTCAGTTGACCAGAAGTACAAACAAGAAGTTCAGACAAGTGGCACTTGGAATGGGGTGGTCTGATTGTTGAGTGGAGGGCAGAAGACTTTCTTATTAGTGTGGAAGGGACAACCCGTTTGATATCAGAAGTGAAGTGCTGCACAGAAAGAATTGAGAGTATAGAAAAACTGTTTTCCTCCTCTGTTTTATGCATTAGCCAACAATGGAGGACAGTTTTATTTAACCCACAACTTCATAAACCCTTGAGATCATCAACCTTTTTAACTTTGTTCACACTGGTGGCTCTGTAGCTGTATGTCATTGTGATTTTAATCGACTTTTCTCCGTGACTAACGATGGTGAGAACTTTTCCATGTGTGTATTGACTACCATGTCTTTGTTTGAGAAGTAGTTAGTCAAGTCTTTCAGTGTAACTTACAATTAGCTGATTGTTAGGTTAGTCAGCTTTCTGTTACTATAACAAACACCTGAGATAATTAACTTATAAATAGAAACGGGTTGTTTTGACTCATAGTTTTAGTCATTTAAGACCATGATTGACTTTGTTTTGCTTTTGGATCTGTCTTGAAATAACACATCATGTGCATGTGGAAGTTTTTACTCTCTCCTAATATCACTTTGTTGGGACCCCAACTTCTAACATATGGATCTTTAGGGGATTTTTGGTTTGTTATTTCTTCCCCTTTACTCTCTGTCTCATTTATTTTTATTCTCTCAATTGAGACTCCACTTCTATGTGTTATACATACATACATACATACAATGTATATATATTCTGTTATTCCATTGGTCTTTTTCAAAACTTTCTCTGTGACGATATTTATATCGAGATGTCCATTTTTCCATTTTTCCTCTCAGACTTATTTGTGGTGGATATCTTGAGGTCTTTACCACTGCCTATGCCTGTGTCTTCTGCCTCATCTTGTTGCTCTCCTTCTTCACCTGCCCACTAATTTTCTTATTGGATGTTAAACATAACAAGTACACAACATTGATTCCAGAGTGTTGCCAGTTGCTCTGGTGATCATTTCCCTTCTTCGGGACTCTGTTGGCTTCTGTTGAGGGTTATTTGTGAGATTTGATAGGGTGGGTCAAGAGCGGCCCGTGTGCTGGTGCTCATGTAGTAGTCCTGTTCTTAAGGACTGGCATTTCTGGAGCCTCTGTTGAATTCTCAGTGTTTGCCAATAGAGTTGCCTGGCCAGCAACAAAACAGTCGCCATCCTTGTGTAACCTCAGACTCTTGCCAGCTCACCTCCCTTAGCAGCTGTTGTTGGTCAGCCTGTACAAGGTGTTTTGCTTGTGTATGGGATGGGCAGCAGAGGTTGATGGTGGTGTCCTCTCAATAGCTTTCTGCCTCTTTTTTTTTTTTTTTTTTTGAGACAGGCTTTCTCACTGAAACTGGCCATCAAGCTACAGAAGTCCTCCTTTCTCTGCCTCCCCAGAGCTGGGCTTTCAGGCATACTTCCATGCCTAGCTTTTCATGTGGGCTCTGGGGTTGAACTCAGGTCTTTCACTTAAGGAACTGAAGTGGCCTACCTACAGATATCTGCGTTGTCTTCTCTGATGAGCTCTTTCTTCTTTGAAACCCTGCTTCAAACCCCTCAGCATCCTGACGGAGTTCTCTTCATCCCACTCTGGGGACCACTGCTACCTATGAGATTTATGGCTTGCACTGCCATTTAAATGTGTCCTGGGCAGAAAGCTGGGTTGCCTGTGCAGCTCAGCTCTTGTGTTTCTTTGCTCAGGACTCACTGACTGTGTTTTCTTATGTCTTTATAAACCCTGAACAAAGCTCGTGGCACATACTAGGTGCTTAGTCAAGTGTTTCCATAGGAGGGCAGGATGAGCCTGGCTCACTGAAATCTCAGTTCTGGAAATACCCAGAAAGCTATTGAAATGACCCACCCAGAGAATCATTCTGGGTGATCCCACACCCCGCCTCCCTCAGCAGTAACCAATTTTCTCTTCAGAAGCTGGCAAGCATTTTCTGCACATTTGAGTGACTCCGTTTGGGAGACTTCGAGCGTGGAGGGCAGGACCAGAACTACACTCACCCGCAATTGAGATGCACACTGTCCTCTGGGGATGTGATAGACTTTTTCCAAATCAGCTAAATGCTCTCTGGAAGAATCATTGGTGGGGAGAGATGGCTGTGAACAACTTGGCCTAAATCATCATTCAGATAGATCCTGGAAGCGGTTTTCATGTCACCAAGAAAAGGGCTCCAAGGGCTGTTCAGAACAGAGGAGAAAGGCAATGCAGGCAGGCACCCTCCATGGTGAGAGCTCATGTTGAGGCACTGCAGAGGGAGGAACATCTCAGCCCATGCCTCCTGCCTCCTTGCATTTGCCTTGAATAGTCTACCCCGGTTCCTCATGCAGTGACTGGTTTCCTGGAGCAGTGAACCAAATAAAAATCCAGGCATTTTCTTTGTTTTTCTCCCCCCACTGGGAAGAGCAAGCTTGCTTCAGAGATTCAACACACACGCACACCCACACCGTGACATTAGTGCTTCATGTGAGATGTGTCACCTGACTCAGGGACAGTCACCCTCTTCTTGCCTCAGGGGCAATTTTTGTGGTTTAGTTTCCTATTTCCTTCCAACCAACATTTCCTCTCTCCATCCACAAACACTTTTCTCTCCATGCCTGCATTTTAGTTCAAAAACACCGAAGACAAACAAAGGATTGAAAAGACTTCATGTGTGAGTGTTTTCATTTTCCTCTGGGGGGAAAAAAAGACAACAAGTTGTGATTTTCTTCCTAACAAACAAACTGTTTTCCATATGTCTCCGAGAAAAAAAAAACAAAAAAAAAACCAAAAAAAAAAACAAAAAACTGCTTCCCTGTGATTCTGCACATTCCTCAGTCAGCTCCAGCGGGGAGATCCTGGGAGCCATGGGTTTTCTTCTGTGGCAGGCGGGAAATGTGTTTTCCAACTCACAGGCGGATCTCTGTGCTACAGTAACTCAGCCTGCAGAGCCCACTCCAGCTCCCTGCCCGCAAGGGAGCCAGTGTGTCTGTCGGGAGCAGGGGGTTGCTACTCTGAGGGCTTCGGGCAGACTCTAATGATACCTTGCTGGTGGACTGAGGCAGCTGCTGCCCCCACCCCTGCTTCTAAGCAGAGTTGAGCAGTTGCTCTGTGCAGAGTGAACTATCTGCCTCCCACGGAGGGGCAGGGTACCGGCTGTGCGCTTTGCAGAAAGATGGTCCCCAAGTGCCTGCTCTGCACTGCTGTCTTCTGGATTCTGGATCCTGAGGCAGCCCCACCCCCCCCCCCCCCCCCAAACCCTGGACAGGGATCCTGTGTTGACTCCTCTCATCCTCGCTAGGACCCCAGAGGCTCTTTCTCAGCCTTCAACAGACCCTCCTTTGCTTTTTACCAGGAAGTCCATGTTCCTCGCAGTCTCCCTCAAGGTAAGCTCTTCACACGCTCGTTCTGTGGCATGCTCACAGTCCTCTAGCCTTACTCCTGCAGCCTTCTCCTATCCTCTCCTCTCCTCACTGACCTCTCCCATCCCTGCCACCTGCTCTCTTGTAGCAGTCGGGCCTTTTGACTGCCCTGGGCTTCCCTTTAGGTTGGATGTGGGTCCTGGAGATGAGATATTAATGGCTGAGTACTGCCTGGCTGCCTCTTGTTTACCTTAGTCTCAGCACAGGATTCTTCCTGCAGGAAGCCTTCCTTCCTGGCTACATTATTCATAGTGCCTCCCCTCCTCAGGTTCTTCAGTCACAGGTAAAGGCAAAGGAGGTGGGTACAGAAATGAAAACGAGAGAAGGATGTAAGGGCCTCTTTATCTACTTTTATCATAACTGCCTCCTCTTCATCCTCCTCGCCCTCCTTCCCCTCCTCTCCCTTGCTCCGCCCCCTCACCCTCCTCTGCTTTGACACAGTTTCATGTATCCCCTATCCCAGGTTGCCTTCAAACTCACTGTATAGCAGAGAGCAACCTTGAATTCTTTTTTTCTTTTTTTGTTTTTGTTTTGTTTGTTTTGTTTTTCGAGACAGGATTCCTCTGTATAATAGCTCTGGCTGTCCTGGACTTGCTTTGTAGACCAGGCTGACCTCGAACTCACAGAGATCCGCATGCCTCTGCCTCCCAAGTGCTGGGATTAAAGGCGTGGGCCACCACCGCCCGGCTTACCTTGAATTCTTGATTTTCGTGCCTTTCCTTCCAGAGTGCTAGGTTCCAGGCGTGGGCCCTATGTCCAGTTTATGGGGATCTGAGACTTGAACCCAGCGCTTTGCGAATGCTAGGCAGTCACGCTGCCACCACAGCTACAACCCCAGTCCCAACTTCTTTAGCTCTCTCTGTACATATGTAATGCACACAAGCTCCTTTAGTGTACAGTTTCTTAAATTGACCTCCCATTTACTTCCAGCCCCCAACAGAGGACACGGCACAGACAGGTGTTTGATAAGAGCTGCTTCCAGGGATCCATGCTCCATTTTGGGGCTCATTTTCCACTCTGTTGAGATACCTGCTCAGGCAGCGTCACCTGTGGTAAAGACTCAGAGAAGAAAGACACTGGTTCATTTGTGAACCAACTTTCTGCCCTAATCTTCCCGACTCTGTCATTATTTAGGTGTTGTGGGGTAGAGAGTAGTGAATAGCTCCTTAAATTCTTTGACAAGGGTTCCTCAAAAGATGTTCTCCAGGGGCTGGAGAGGTGGCTCTGCTCTGTGGTTAAGACCACTTGCTGCTCTGGCAGAGGACCCCCACCCCTCAGCACCAACATGATGTAACTCCAGTTCCAGGGGATCCAAGGCCCTCTTCTGGTTTCCATAGACATCAAGCACATACATGGTACACATACATGCATGCAGGAAAACACTTATACATACATTTAAGAGGAAGGTGTAACCTCATTCTTTCCCTCTTGAGTACAGGTGAGCCTTAAGGATAGTTTCCAATGAATACCTTGTTGAAGAAATGACATGTTAATTTTGAGGCCATAAAAGGCATAGGTACTTGTGTTGTATTATGGAGTCTTTCCTTAAGCTCCTGGAGAGACCCAAACAGGCACAGAGAATTCCTGCCTACAGATAATGAGTGGCCATCTTGGGTCAAGATACTAAGCCTTCAGATGACTACAATTACAGCCAAATTTTGGTTGTAGTCTTAGGATAGATCCCCAGCCCCAGGCACTGAGCTCAACTATTCTCAGATTCCCAAGCCACAAAATCTAGATAATAAATGTTTATCTTAAACCACTAATTTTGAGGCTAAATTATAATGCAGCAGTAGCTAACTAATATGATTTGCACTCTTGAATGTGTATAGAAAAGAAGAGAATGGGGAAGTCCTTCCAAGAAAAGACTTCCATTCCAGAGAGAAAAGGAGAGGTTGGCTCACCATTGGAGGGTGTTATGGATGTTTATGTCCCCAAATGGGTACATTTGACTCTAGTTGCTGGTGTCAATGTATGAGGAGGACGAGGCTTAGGAAGGTAATCAGTGCACTTACACTAGAAGAAGAAAGAAGTGGACAGCCTGAATCCCAGAAGATGGCCCTGCCTGCTTCTCCTTGCTGTGATAAAGTAGTGACAAAAGCAACTCAAGGAAGGCCTTGTTTGGGTTCACAGTTCCAGAGGCACACAGGCCATGGTGGAGGAGAAAATTGGACAGCAGCCATGGAAGGCATGGTGGCAGAGCAGAAGGCTGGCTGCTCAAATTGCCTGCACTCTCAGGAAACACAGCATGAAGAGAATGTGGGGCTGAGATATAAAACCTCAAGGCTTGTCCTGGTGACAGACTTCCTCCAGTAAGGCTTCGTTCCCTAAAGGTTCCATGTGACCATTTGGGGGGGGCATTTCACATTCAAACCACAATATATCGAAATATTTATTACCCTAGAATTGCAGCCTTCCAACTTGTGAGAACTAAAATTTTCTTGTTTATAAGCCACCAAGCCTATGACATTTTGTTATAGTAGCACAAACTAAGATAGGAGACTGTGGCCATCTTGGGATCTCATGTTTCCAGACTTCCATGTAATTGAAGAAACCAAGGCACCGAACAGTTCAGCAACACTTCAGATAGACACTTTCCTTTAGAAAAAAAAAAAAAAAGAAGACCCTGGGCACAAATGAAAGCTTGCTTCATGGTGTGATTTGAGCAGATGTTATTTTATTTAATCCTGAATACAACCCAGCACAGAATAGATCAAGGCCTCCTCTTTTTAAAGATAACAAAAGTAAGACCTGAGGAGGTTACATTTGCTTTAGGATTTGCTTGGGTCCCACAGGAAGTGGCTGGTGTGGATTTCATGGCCTCCTTTTCCACAACACCCAGCTCCCTTCTGTTCCCACCATCCTCCAGCGACTCTCAGCTTGCCCTGTGTGTTTGCCAAATCCAGAAAATCTCCAGGGTACTGGCCAGCTGCCTAAATGAAAACTGAGGTGACAGCCTTGAATTCACAGGTCCCCAGACACTTGTTAGCAGTTTCCTGCACCCAAGTCCATGTGCGTCCTCAGCAGCCTTGGATAGAAAGAGAGGGTAAAGCAGGCGCAGTTGAGAGGGAGGGATACAGAAGGCTTCTGTGACAACCCCTACCCCCACCCCAACATTAACCCCCCCAAAAGTTACAACCTAGACAGGAAGCCACCAAAGAGAACTCTTTAAAAGTGTGATGAGATGCTGAAGAGTAGCTGTCCACAATTGATAGCTTCTGATGGGGGTCTGGAAAGGGAAAGACTCAGTTCTATTTAAGGGGCTGCCCACTTAAACCTATGAACATTTGACCATGCTCCACTGAGTATACAGTCAACACAAATTGAACACCATCATCATCATCATCATTATTACTTTTAGTTTTACATTTTTTGGGGGGGCGGAGGTCACAAGGGTGGAAGGCAGACATGGAAGTACTGTGAAGTGAGTGTGATCAGTGTGCATGATATGAAAGTCCCAGAGAATCAATAAAAATGTTATGTTTAAAAAAAATAGGTAGCCAGGCAGTGGTGGCACACACCCTTAATCCCAGCACTCGGGAGGCAGAGGCAGATGGATCTCCAAGTTCTAGGCCAGCCTGGTCTGCAAGAGTGAGTTCCAGGACAGTCAGGGCTACACAGAGAAACTCTGTCTTTAAAAAAAAAAAAAAACCAAGCCAGTGCACTTTTTCAACCCAAATTCCAACCCATACAAGTAAGAAGAAGCAAGAAAAATCATTAGGCAACCGAAGAGTAATAACTCCTGCCAGCCGGAATCATCTGAGGAATAGGTGAGAAATAGGATGTGTGTGCTCTCAAAGACTCTCCCTACAGTTGTTCAGACTAACAGAAGAAGCAACAGTAACTTCACAGTACAGTTTCCTAACTCACGTCCCCTCAATCAAGAGAGTGCAGCTAACCTCACACAAGTCAGTGTGATGTGTATTCTGACATGATACATCACATCAGTGGTATCCTTGTCAAGAGTGATAGCATTACCTCAGTCTGGTCAAAAAGAAATCCTTAGCAATGTCAAGTCTGGACAAGGATGCAGCATAACCACAATTCTTGTGTATCTCTGATAAGAGTGTGAAATGATACCATCATTTTGAAGATGACCTGGGGATTATGTACACTACACTTAAATATATACTTGTTATATGATCTGGTAATTCTTTTTTTTAATAATTTATTTTTTATTTCTTCAAGTTACATCTCAATCACAATCCCCTCCCTACTCCCCCCTCCAGTCCCATCCACCCTCCTCCCCCTCAATCCCCCCATCCTCTTCCCTTCTTTTATGATCTGGTAATTCTATGCTTGTGTGGTTATGCAAGATAAATGAAAGCTTACATCTACACACACACACACACACACACACACACACACACACACACACACACACCACTATAAACAACAGCAAAACCATATACATTTTTAGAGCATCTTTATTTGCTTTAAACTGGAAACAGTTCAAATGTCCATCAACTGGTAAATTCGTTAAAAAGTTATGTTATACAGTGAACTATCACTAGCACTGAAACAAATCTTACTGGCTCAACAAAATCAACATCCATCCTCCACCCCTTTCCTTGAGACAGGACTTCACTATGTAGCCCTGACTGGTCTGTAACTCCCTATGTAGATCAAGATGGCCTGGAACTCACAGAGAACTACCTGCCAAATATATCTCAAATGCATTATGCTGGACAAAAGAAGCCAGAATCAAAGATTCTATGCTATCTAATCCTATTTATACAGGAATTATAGTGGAGAAAAACTTGATAGATTAAGAATAGGCAGTTTCCAGGTAATATGGTTGTATACTATGTTACAAACTGAGAAATGGGCATAGAGGAATTCTCTTTACTATTTTGCAAAACTAAAGATCTTAAAAACTTAAAATTATGTCTTTTTTTTTAATCAAAAGGCACTTTTTTAAAAATCCACAGAGTTAGGATGCAGTATTTGCAATTCATATAACCAATAGAAAACTCATTTCCAGGGTCAGCAAAATGGCTCCGCATGTACAGGTGCTTCCAGCAGGCCTGGGTCCAATCCCATATGTGGTGGAAGGAGAGAACCGACTCCTGAAAACTGTCCTCTAAACTCCATGGCACATGTACCAAAATGAACATAATAAAAACATATTTCCATAATATGTAAAGATTTATAAATTAATAAGAAATCTATATGGAGGAATACATGTACATTACATATGCACAAATGTGCAAACATCTAAAAAACTCAACATAAAAGGAACAAAACTCTTTGAGGCAGCTCACAGAATTTGGACAAACACAAAAAGTACACAGTTTTCTTAGTCATCAGGGTTGTGCAAACCAAGAGCACAATGAGATGCTGCCAGAGACTTAAAAGGACTTTTATAATTAAGAAACAATAATCCCAAGTTCTGTTAAATATTCAAGCTGATACAGGACTCTCTTGTGCCTTTGTGGAAAGATACTTTTAAGTTCTACCAACACTGAAAATGTGTGTACCTTATTCTCCAGCAATTCTGCTTCTGGATATATATAACTAAAAAAAATAAGACATATTTTGTACTTGTGTGGGATGACAGTATTATTATTCGTGATAGTCGTAAGTGAACACAAATCTAAGGACCATAAACTGTGATACATGTGTGTGATGGAACAGTATGTACTAGAGAAAATGGAGAAACCACCACTATCCAGGACATGATAGCTCATCTGATCTTAAACACAGCAACCAACAGAATTCATTTAGATGACAGAAGCAAAAGAACAGTCACCATAGGAAAGGGGCAGATGACAGGGAGGGGACCAAGGCAACAGCAGTTACATAGGCGGGTTCTAAAAAAGCATCAAGGTATAGATCTTTCTTTATATATGCTACACTTACAAAAATGTTCACTTTGTAGAGTCTTTTGGAAGATGAACACTAGAGGAATAAAAGTATTTTCAAATTATATAAAATTCCTTGGTTTTGAACACACTGCAAAGCACTTCTGTGTATGTGTCTTGAGAAATCCTTCTGTAAGGTTTATGTTTTCAGTTTTGTGTGTGTCCATGTGGGAATATATGCATGAGTACAAGATGCTAGAGGAGGCCAATAGAATCCATAGGAGACCCTGGTGCTACTCAATTGTGAGCCTAAGCATGTGGGTGATGGGAACCAAATCTGATCCTCTTTAAGAGCCTAGTGTCTCTCCAATCCTAGGACAGCCCTTTTAAATGTTGGTATGATGGAAAATTCCAAGGCTTCTCTGTGCTGCAACAGGGAGGGCAGCCTGAACAAGTACAAAAAGTAAACAGCTACAAAATCACAGATGAAACCAACTTCACAGTATGCAGATCCAAAAGCAAACAACAAAAATTTACCTTCCGAGAAATCAAACTGAGAAGGTGAAACTGCATGTTTTATAAGATAATCAAAGCACCGTGCCCGCAGTGACTGCAGAAGGCGCCTATTCAGAAAGAAAGCCACGGGTTGCTTTGAAGGGCAGGGATGAGGGACAGAAAAGGTGCATGGCATAATGGAAGGGCATGCCAGTGAATAGAAGAGAATCCCCTTGGACATGAAATGCAATCAAGTCCAGACCCATATTTTATCTCTGCTGGAGGCGGTCTTATTTGTTAGTAAAGTGCTGGGATAATCAACCATTGTTCTCCCTGCCAGGACTGTCAAAACAAATACAAGCTTCTTTGCTCAGTGCTAAAAATGTCTAGCCTTTGGAGAGCAGCTGGGCAGAAAGCAATCTTGTTCAATTTCAGTACATTTTCCCCAAGTATTAGGCTGCCTGCATCAAAGCATCCCCAGCACCCACTACAGGGACAAGGCTGTCATGAGAACACTTCCTATCAAACTCGAGCAAGCAGGACACACAATGCAATCATGTTAAACTCATCCAACTCCCCATCAAAAGAAGTGAGGACTTCAAAGGTTACCCAATGCATCATTCTTTGATAAATGTAAATTATACTGTACCTAGGCTTGCAAAACACTGTGTATTGATAAGGGCGGGGGGTATTAGAAATTATCTATGACCTCTTGGCTACCCATACCACCATTTCCTCCAGGATATCTTCTCTTCAGAGTCTGCAGGATTAGTTTCCCTGCTAGTAAATCAGCTATCATTAAAACCTGTCTTCTTTGTGGCTTGATGATGTGAGTTTGTTAGGAGGAATGCCAGCTAGGGTGCAGGTGGTCAGTTTGGGAATGCAAGTGGCTAAAAGTTAAAAATCAACTCAGTGACTTTAAGCCATAAGAACATTGAACTTAACAGTCAAATGGTGCTGCCAAAAGTTCAAATTCTTTCCACTTCTGGGTCCTTATCTGAAGTCCCCTGGTGGTGCTGACATCCAGCTTCATTTGCAGCTATGAAAGAGCCTGGAGCTCAGAGCTTTCCTGTGAGCGTCTTCTCAGTAGGGAGAAAAATCTTTTTGTGCAGGACCTCTCAACATACCGATCACCATGAATCGTCACTAGACATGAGTTATATGCCTGTGTCTGCAGCAGTCACTAAAAAGAACAGGGTCACATAGCAAACACTATGCTGGGGGCAGAACCTGAGGCCTTGTGTATGCTCGGTAAGTGCTGAACCCCTGAACTCCATCCTCAGCCCTGAGTAATTTAGCTCCAAACCTAATGATGAGATGTCTTTCTATGACTGAGACAGGCAGGTAGGTGTGGGGTATTATTGGTGAAGAGTAAGGGAGACCACGACTGCTTTCAAACAACCGTTCCTGTCTTCTACAACTAGGATTGGGGTAAGTCTGAGTAAATGGACCTTTTGGCTTCACTGCAGGATAGGCAATTTTTCTTTTAGATTTCAACACTGGTGATTAAAAATGACTCTGACATTTATTAATTTCTTGTTTCTACTATTATGCAGAGGGAAATGGCATCTCTGGTATGTTGGCCCTGCTTCATGCTCTTAGAAAACTCGTTCCTGTCCTCAGAATCTCCCAAGTCAACTCCACAGCCATGTTTGTGCAGCGTGATAAGATTCCTGGCCAAAGGTAATTTGAAACCATGATGGACAGTGGAGTGTGACTTCTCTTCTTGGGAAATTAGGTAAGAGGGCAACATCCAGTTGCCGCCTATTCTTTGAATTTTATGGGGCCTGTAGCAATCTTAGAAGTGCAGGTGGTTGCCGGGCGGTGGTGGCGCACGCCTTTAATCCCAGCACTTGGGAGGCAGAGGCAGGCGGATCTTTGTGAGTTCAAGGCCCGCCTGGTCTACAAAGCGAGTCCAGGACAGCCAGAGATATTCAGAGAAACCCTGTCTTGAAAAAACCAAAAAAAAAAAAAAAAAAAGAAGTGCAGGTGGTTGTTTTTCTGCTATTTGGCATGTGAAGAAAAAGCTGATGTCTGAGAAAATAAACATGAAGTACATACAAAGAGAAAAATAGAAATTAACTTTGTCTCCAGAAGAAAGACATGCATGCATGCACATACATTTCCAAGCTAGTTTGGAAGAGTTTATATGCCATGTAGCAAAAATATCTCTACATGCCACATGGGAGCATAAATGTCCTTTATCAGACATGGCCTAGGGCCTGGAAGAATGTTAGGGTCCTCTTTAAAGACTTCCAAATCTCATTTTACATAACTCCATGTATGAAAAACAAGGAGCGTCACACCTGTCAAAAACTCACCACACTGATACAGAGGTTGCCTCTGCTCAACTGAAATCCTCCCCCTTGCTCAGTTTCTAAGGCCTCAAATAGTGCTCCACAAAACACTCAGCAGCAGCAGCAAGTTTCAGGGCAGCGTGTGTTGTGTCGTGTCTTGAAAGGGTGGGAGTGGGATTTGTGTGTATTGAATTCTAACCATTTGTTTTTCATGTGTTGTTGACTTGAAGCCTCACCCCATACTGGGTAGTGACCATTATGAAACCATTTTATCAGCAAGGAAGAAGAGCCGCAGACAGCATATTGATTTGAGTAAAATCACATGGCTAGAAAGACATGAAGGAAGGTTGCACACCCAGGTTTGGTTGTCTCAACATCTGACATCTGATGTCTGACGGTGTCACCTCTTCCAGTTGTTACACAGGAGGACAAGGTACTTTGATTGGGTGTTATTTAGTTGCTTTTCCCATTGTTGTGACAAAATGCCGGACAAAAACAAATTTAGGATTTCCTGGCTCACGATTTGAAGGGATCCAGTCTCTCATGGCAGGAAGGCACAGTGACAGGAGCTTGGGACAATTTGACCATATTGGCCCTGCAGTCAGAATGAATGGCCTTGGTCCTTGTTCACTTCTGACTCATAGGCTTAGGATGGCCGTGCACGGGATGATGCCACTTGGATTCAGGGTGGGTTTTTTTCTCATCCACTAAACATCTCTAGAAACACCCTCACGGACACTCCCAGAGGTGTATCTCCTAGGCAGTTTCAATCCAGTCAGGTTTTCAATGAGTTTAACTACAAACACCCTGTTAAATAAAATCTGGGTGACTGATTTCTAACTTAGACATTAGATTTGTGTAATGCACGATATCCTCAGGGCTGGTGTGTTGGGGAGGGGGGGACGGGAACGCGGGACTTGCTAGCGCGTCTGCATTTTCTCAATTAAGCACTGCTGCATCTGGTAGGAACCCGAGACACCAATGTTTAACACCTTATTTATAAAGGTGTAAGGAAAAAAAATGCAGAGAAGGTGAAGGGCCCAGATGTTCAAATGGACTCAGAGCGTGCTGCCACCATCTGGCTCTGCCTCTCTCAGCAGTGAACATTTGGAAGCACTGATTTCTCTTGACTAATTAAAAGCAATTGGAGTTGTAGAATTTTGGCTTTGTTTTTTTTTTTGTTTTTGTTTTTGTTTTTTTTTTTTGTCTTCTCCCATCTTCCAACTACTGGGTTTTGCAGTCTGATGCTGCCGGTTAGTGAGAAGGCTGCACACAAAACAGTTGGGATGAGAACCTGTCTTTGTGAGCACAAGGAGATGGAGGCAGAGCAGTCCCCTGCCACCTCCATCCCTGGCTAATCCCTGGCCAGAGTTCAAACTTCCCCAAATCTTGACACCCATCCAATATTGTAGAGCTTCCCATCTCCATTTGGAATATGTAGTGAGCCTGGATCAAAATTTCATCTTCTTTTACTACAATGAACTATTTTCTGCCTGTTGGATTTTTTTTTTCATTTAGATAAAACAAAAACAAACAAAAAAACACCTCACACAGTTGAATTGTTTTCCTTTGTCACAAAGAGATGTTGCATGCTTGTTTTAATGCATTCCAGCATTAAGGATACAAAGATCAGAAAGAAGAAATTTGGATTTGAGTGTTAAACACTGTCACGGCACTTCCTATTAGCCTTGCCAAGCTTGAGCCTGTCTCCGAGAATCCAGACTACAGGAAAATGTCAATTAGTCAAAATGTCCCAGGGAATGGGAGATTCCAGGTTATCTCAGAGCTAACCAGCAAATCCTTTTCCTACGAAGCTTTGATACTGGAAAGCTTGGTGAAAAGAATGTGTTGAGGTTCCTGCCTTAAGAAGCAAAGTTTATCCCAAATGTAATCAAAAGCATTTATGAAGGCTACAGGTCGGTCAGACTGGACCCCAATTCCCATTGTCCAGAGAAAAAAGAAAGCAAAACAAAACGAGACGCAGGTGGAATTCATTCTTGGCCCTGTGTCCCTTCTCAAGTTTCAGAAATGAGCCTTTTCCTCTCTGTATTTTGTTCCTTTCTCCTTGTATATAAAGGAGGAAAAGAAGTCTGCCAGATTGGGTGTTTTGGAATTTATATTCCAGTTAAGTCAAGAATTTAAGCTAGACAAGGTGGGGTAGTCATGTAATTCCAGTTACTCAAGAGGCTGAGGCAGGAGTGTCATGAGTTTAAGATCAACCTGATATATACATACATATATATACTGATATATATCAATATTACATTTAGTGCATTTACATTTTTCCATTTAGTTATTATTAAAATACAACAACATAGGGTTTGTGGAATCCACCCTTCTCCACTTGATCTTCCGTCAATTGTAAGGGGACTTAAGGAAGCCGGTCTTCCCTCACCACCTCCTTCCTTCTCTTTTACTGACAAAGTGTAGATTGGCTAAACCTGCTCTCTCTCTCTCTCCCTCTCTCATTCCGTGTGTGTGTGTGTGTGTGTGTGTGTGTGTGTGTGGTGTCCTGCTCTATCATTTCTGACTTATTCTCTTGAGATAGGGTCTCCTGCTGGACTGAAAACTACGATGGAGGCCAACAAGCCCTAATGATCGTCCTGCTTTTATCCTTCGTTGCTCTAAAGTTACAGACAGGTGTGGCCAACCTGGCTTTTTACAAGAGTGCTGGGAATCCAAACTCTGGTCCTCATGCTTGCCCCACACATGCCCATACCCACCAAGCCTTCTCCATACCCCAAAGTTTGGTCATTTCTTCCCAAATCTCTGACACGTCTGGACTGGTCTTCAAAGCCTTAACAGTGACTCTTTGGGTCAGATGGCGACCACTCTGCCTTAGGAGGCTGTTCTGAACTCTGTTAGACATTAGCAACACTCCTGCCTTCTGCCTACTAGATGCCAGCATCACGCCCCACCACCTCAGACAAGAGGACCTGAAAGTCTCCAGACATTACCAAATGTTTCCTGATGGGCAAAATTACTCCATGTTGAGAATTATTGGTCTAGACATGGACATGGGCACCCTCCCTCTTCCCATTGTCAAGATTATGAGTTTTTGGGCTGGAGAGATGGCTCAACAGTTAAGAGCACTGGCTGTTCTTCCAAAGGACCCAGGTTCAAATCCCAGCACCCACATGGCAGTTCACAGCTGACTGTAATTGCCGGGTATGGTGGCGCACGCCTTTAATCCCAGCACTCAGGAGGCAGAGGCAAGCGAATCTCTGTGAGTTCAAGGCCAGCCTGGTCTACAAAGTGAGTCCAGGACAGCCAGGGCTACACAGAGAAACCCTGTCTTGAAAAAACAGAAAAAATTTTAAAAAAAGGTTATGAGTTTTCTTGACCTTAACAGGAATTTCATAACATTTCCAAAGCTGTTTCCTGAAAGAACCACAGCAATTCTTTGATGAAAGTAATATTTTCACTTGAGTGGTATGTGGAGGCCCTGTGAAAACACAAAGGGCTTGGCTTTATTTGTAGAACACATCAGATCTATTTCTGCACTGGTTCTTATTTGGTTTATAAATACTGATTTTTCAGTCTTCTAAAGTCTCTGTGGTATAATGTCTCTGTTTGACTTTGGCATCTTTCTTGATAGTATTCACCCTAATGAGGCCTCTTCCCTTGTTTGGCAGGTTTCTAACGCCTTTTTCTTATACCCGTTCGTTATTCCTTTTCTTCACTAAATTAATGTTAGATTTATGGTTCTTGAAAAATATTTTGTAAACTTAAAGGTCTGCTAAATTGTTAAATTCAGATGACATAGCTGTCTGATTTTAAATCTGCAATAATTCTTTTCCACCAAAGAAAATGGCAGTCATTACATTGGTTTGGGATAAGCAACTTTTATGATTAGTAATTTGAAATGTCGGGCCTGGTGGGAAGAAGTGAGGTCATTGGGGACATAACTGTGAGTCTACCGTTCCCTCCTCTCCTTCCTCTCCTCTGATGCCATTCAATGAGCAGCTCCTCTCACACACCCTCCCACCGTGACAAAGACCCCATCTCGGGCTTGGAGATTGTGAGGGCATCTCACGTGGACTAAAACCTCCAAAATGTGAGCCAAAGTAAGGCTTTTCTCTTTATAAGTGCATGCTTCAGTAAACTAAGCTGACCAACACAAATTAACTGTTTATGTGTTGCTTATTTTTTATTGTATTTTCCCAGTCGCTGCATCTTGTGTGTTTATTTTACTAAGATTATATTTAAAAAAATAAAGAACATAAAACTAAAGGTAATCTTTGACCTTAGCAAAACTCAGTCATTCTGGGATGTAGCTGAGTGAGATAGTACTTGCCTATCATCTGTGAGGCTAAGAGAGTCTGGGTTTAATCCCCAGCACATAAAAATAAATATGCTGAAGCCAGGCGTGGTGGCGCACGCCTTTAATCCCAGCACTCGGGAGGCAGAGGCAGGCGGATCTCTGTGAATTCGAGGCCAGCCTGGTCTACAAAGTGAGTCCAGGACAGCCAGGGCTACACAGAGAAACCCTGTCTCGAAAAACAAACAAACAAAAAAAAATATGCTGGGCATGGTGGTGCACGCCTTTAATCCCAGCACTTTGGAGGCAAAGGCAGGCAGATCTCTGTGAGTGCAAGGCCAGCCTAGTTTACAAAGTGAGTCCAGGGTAGCCAGGGCTTTTACAAAGAGAAACCCTGTCTCAAAAAAACAAAGCTAAATAAATAAATAAATAAATAAATAAATAAATAAATAAATAAATAAATAAAAATAATGAACATTTCCATGGTTACAAATAAAGCCTAGACTGCAAATATTGGCACTGTTGTGTTAATTCCACCAGACTGTTTCCCTAGTGGACTGTTTCAACAGGTTGTTATTAATATACATTCAGAAGGGCTATATTTTTATTATAAATTATTTAATAATTTTTAAAGACTTTTTATTGATTCTTTATGAGTTTCACATCATGCACCCCAGTCCCACTCATCCCCCCATTCCCTTCGCATCTGCCTCTACCCTTGCAACCTTCCCCTCAAAAGAAAATTAAAAACAAAAATAACAAAAATGTAAAGAAATAAACAAAACAAAGTATAGAAAATATCTCATCATGGAAGTCACCGGAGTGCCACACTGTGCCACACAGTATACCCTTTTGTCTACACATTTTTACATGCAAATGTTGATTACAATGAGTCATCGGTCTGGTTCCAGGTCTCTGGTTTCTGTGAAACCACCAATATTAGAAGCTCATCAGGACTCCGCTTGGTTATGCTGTTGTTTCCCTCTGACATGGAGGTCTTACAGCTTTGGACCAGCAGGACCCATCCCTTCACTTGCTCCAACAGTTCATAGATGAGGTAGGTTTTAGGGTGGGCCCACTCAAAGCCCTGGATCTGGGCCTGGGTGGTAGCTGAGTTGGTCAGACCACCAATTCTCTGTCTCATATCCAAACCACTAGGGCAAGCTCGGCAGCACTATCCTGACTCGCTCACCCGGTACTGCAGCTGGCAAGGGGCTGGGCCAGTTTTCCCGCCGTCACACCCTTCAGCCAGCTCCCCTGTCCCCTTCCACCAGGGCTGTGCTGCCCAGGTGAGATGCAGGACCTGCTCTCCTGAGTGCTGCACCTGAGGGACAGGACCAGCTCTCCCACTCTCATGACCCTGGGGCCAGCTCTTTTGACTGCCACTGTGTAGATATGGGAGGAATCACCCCTGCACCTACCCCACCTCACAGTAGACAAGTAGCAGGGCCAGCTCTTCCTCAATTTTGCCCTCAGGACTGACTCACCTACACCACCTCGACCAAGGCCAGCCTTACTATGCTGCCCAGGCAAGGTGTAGGGCCCACTCTCCCAAGTGCTGCAGCCAGTGAGGGGTGGAGCCAGTTCTGCACTTGGATATCTACATGCTCCCAGACAACTGCCCAGAGCAGAGCCATCCTCATGGTCTCTTATGGTAATATGAGCTGTGGACATCAACACCAACCCCTGCCACCGCATACCCACAGACCCAGACATGGCCCTCAGTGGCAGCACAGGCTGGGACTTTGCTATGGTCTCAGGTGACAGGGCTGGCTACTCACAACAGGCTATTCCTCTCTACTCTCAAATCTCCAGTTAATTTTTCTTCATAACACTCAAACTGTTCTGCTTCTCTTTCTCTCCCATCTATCCATCACATAGTTGTACTTTGTAGTGGTTCCTGCTGCGGGTGGGTCACGCAGCTGGTGGGCCTCTGGGTGTCTTCCTCTGCAGGAGCCTAATGGCACGATGGCAGGTGGGCCCTTGTGTGTCTACAGCCAGCCTCTGCCATCTGGTGGCAGTTGGTTTGCTGGGCATCTTTCCTCACCTGCACCACATGCCATGGTGGCGGGTGGGTTTCTCTATTTTGGTTTTTATCTTAGTCTACAACAGCAGATTTCATTGTCACATTTTACCACACAATTTTCAGACCTAAAAATTAACATGTTCACAGAAAGCTGACAGTGAACTACCATGTTAACATTTCCAAGCAAAGATGATCCCTGTGAACACACAGGAAATAAATTGAGATTGTCCTGAGTAGTTCTTCATCTCCATTGTCTTAGTTATGTTTCTACTGCCATGATAAAACACTGTGACTAAGGTAACCTATAGAAGAAAGAGTTTATTGAGGGCTTATAGTTTCAGAGGGTGAGTCCATGATCATCCTCGAGGGAAGCATGGTGGTAGGCAGGCATGGTGCTGATGCAGTTTCTGAGAGGAGGCAGGGGGGAAAGGAAGAGGGAGGGAGGGAGAGAGAGAGAGAGAGAGAGAGAGAGAGAGAGAGAGAGAGAACTAGGAATGCTAAGGGCTTTTGAAACCTCAATGCCAGCTGCCAGTGACATATCACCTCCAACAAGGCCACACCTTCTAAGCCTTCTACCAACTGGGGACTAAGTATTCAAACATATGAGCTTTTGGGATGTGGGGGGCATTCTCATTCAAATCACCACATTCATGTTTTCTTTTAGTCACAGGAAATGTTATTATGAACCTGTAGCCATTCATTGTTATCTAGGTGGGATTTATTCCAGGACACCTCAGGATATGTGTATGTGGGTATGTCTGCTCATGTGAGTGAAGGTGCCTTCAGAGGCCAGAAGAGAGTTGTCAGATCCCCTGGAGATAGAATGGTGGTGAGCTGACCTACATGGTACTAGGAAGCAAATTCTGAAAGAGCAGCTGAGCCATCTCTCCAGTACTGTAGTAGTATTTGGTAGTAGTGTGACTCTCCTCATTTATAGTATCTATGTTCATTAGACGACCTTATACTGTCTTTATATGGCTTACAATGCCTAATGTAATATAAAAGCTATCTGAGTATTTATACTGTATAGCTTAGAGAGTAATGAAATGTTTAAACAATGAAGTCTATATATGCAGTACTAAAACAACCACCACAAGCCTAATTACATTTTCTGTGTGAAGTTGGTTGAATGCATGGATATGGAGCCCATGGCTGAAGAGGCCCCACTGTTCTCTGTGTAGACTTACTGCCCTGCACCATGGGGCTATGGGTGATCCAGATCTTCTGTATTCTGTATCCAATGCTTCAGTGAAAGATCTTTGGATCTAAATATTTTCACACGTCTGAGCAGGACTTTCAGTTAAAATGAGAAGAAAAGAACAAGGTCAAAGGGTATGAATTCCTAAGGCTCAATACATATTGCCGAATCACCTCAGGAATATTGCTCCCATTTTCAGTCTGTATTGGCAAGTCTTCTGAAGAGGCTTCCATCTTGTTCTGTCAGCCTTCAGACCAGTGGGAACATTCCCCATAAGACATTCCTCAAATATGTCAGTGTAATCAGATCTACTGTGAGATATCTCTCAACAGCTGCCTTGGACCCATCTAGGACCATCTGTCAATGGCAACTCTAATATATTTTGAGAAGATGGTCATGCAGATGCCAAAAGCCACATTTGCAATTACATTAGGTTTTTCAATCTGTTAGATTGCAAAATTGAACTGTGTTAATGGCATATAACATTCTTAGTACAATATCCAGAGGCTCATGTAGGAACACATCCTTTTACAGTTAAGGTCAGATTGCAAGAGAGGGCAGGTGGATTTCCTTTCATGTGAATTCTGCAGTGCTCACCCCATCCAAACTACAGAGCAAACAGCAGCAAGACTTATTTATCAAGTCTTAACTGTAGGCAAGACTGGGAGAAGAACACAGTAGTTCAATTCAGGGATAACAACCTGAACAGATAGAGTGGTGTGGTCTGATTACCATACACATGGCTGGCACCTTCCAGTGAATTTTAATTCTACGGTAAAAAATGATCTTTGACCCAAACAAACAAATAGGACCATTTATGTTCACCCAGGACATAGAAAGGACTCACCTCCTTCTGTTTGAAAAGTTTCAAGAAATTAAAAGTCACAATATGGTTGTAGGTTCTGAACTGACTCTCAAATCTAGACTTTAAAAAGTCAGAAAACTAATTTATATTATTTGGGATAGGTAGCATTTTAAATGCCAGTGATTGCTCAATTTAACCCTTTCCAGATTCTCTTTGGCCATTCCCCTCACCTAAAGAATCAAGGATCTCAAATTAGCCTTTAACTTCCAAGAAGCTGGGTACATATTTTCAAATGTTTAAATAGCTAAGGTAGTCTTTGCCTTCAGATGGAAAAAGTATTTATAGGCATGGTGGTGGTTTGAATAAAAATGGCCTCCATAGGCTCATATATAATAAATGCTTAGTCATCAGAGAGTAGCACTACTTGAGAAGGATTAGGAGGTGTGGCCTTGTTGGAGTAGGTATGGCATTGTTGGAAGAAATATGTCACTGGGGGATGGGATTAAAAGTTTCAAAAGCCTAAGCCAGGCCCAGTGTCACTCTCTCTTACTGCTTCTTGCAGAACCAGATGTAGAGCTCTCAGCTCCTTTTCTAGCACCATGTCTGCCTGCATGCTGCCATACTTCCCACCACGATGATACGGACTAAACCTCTGAAACTGTAGGCAAGTCCCAATTAGATGCTTTCTTTTACAAGAGTTGCCATAGTCATTGGTATCTCTTTACAACAATAAAACAGTGACCAATACAGTTTCTCTTTGCTCTACTCCACTGGCTAGTTGAATCACTCTGACATGTCATTGCATAAGTCCCCTGGTATGCAGGCTAGTTCTTAGCTTGCCAGGCTAGACCATCGCCAAAACTAGAGTAGGTGGAAACCTCAAAGAACATAAAAACAGATAGAAATCAAGTTCTTACCACTCACTCACTGAAGCACATTGGAAAAGCAAGTCTGAACCAAACTGCTTCTGACCAGAATGCTTTTGGTAAGGGTAAGTTGCTCCTAGCTCAAAGCATCTCAAGTATGTCTCCCCCAGACAACCTGTTTGAGCTAATAAGAATGGCCAACCTCATGGCCAATATAGACAAAAGTGGCAAATGCACCTCTGTCCTTCCCTAATTGTCTTGTTGCTTTGACAAAGTGCCCTGAATAAAAGCAGCATAAAGGAGGAAAGTGTGTTTTGATTTTCAATTTGAAGATATAGGCCACTGGTTCTCAAACTATGGGCCATGACCCCCTTGGGGGTTGAACGACTCTTTCACAGGGGTAGCATAATAGATATCCTGCATAGCAGATATTTACATTATGATTCATAACAGTAGCAAAATTACAGTAATAAAGTAGCAACGGAATAACTGTATGGTTGGGGAGTCACCACAGCTTGAGGAACTGTATTAAAGGGTCGCAGCATTAGGAAGGTTGATAACCAATGGGATAGTCTATCATGATTGAGGAAGTCTTGGCAGCAGGAGCTAAAGGCAGCTTGTGACAAGGCACCCACAGTCAGGGGGCAGGGGACAATAAATGTGAGCCTTGGGTCTCTTTTTCTTTCATGCAGTTCAAGATCCAAGCCCAGGGATGCTGTCTATCTTCAGGATGGATCTTCCTACCTTAATCAGCCTAAACAAGAGAATCCCTCAAGGCCAGACCAGAGGCTAACTTAATCTACATAATCCTTTACAGGCATGAACCTTGCTTCCTAGGCGATCTAGAGCCCGTCAAGTTGATAATGATTATTAATACCACACTGATATGTGTTAAAGAGCACAAATCAAAATCAAACCAAACAATGATAAATACCCTATTCCCATAATACTAGCTGGAGCTACAAGGACATGGTTCTGAAAAGTCAGGCTGGTCATTCATCCCTGAGAACTGATTTTGAACAGTGAGAGATAAGAGTGCCAGGGCCATTCTAAGTTGAATTTGGGCTGTGGCTATTGCTCCCCTGGAAGTATCTGCTGAGAAACAGGTTAAACGAAGGATTTAGGTGTCTTCATACACCACACCTCAGCTAAAAATATCATGCCATTTGGATGATATGGTATGCATTTAAAAAAACATGGTGACTACAATCAGATCTGGATGACTTTTATTGAGGGATCAACCTATATTTGTGTTCACCATAAGACAGTCCCAGGCAACATGCGAATAGTAAATTGGAGAGATTCTCCTACCCCATCAAAATGTCAGTTTTAGATGGAAGGGAATGGAAAAGCTAATGGCTTTAAAAGCAGGCGCTGAAGGTCTGCTCGTTTGTGATAAACGAAAAGGAATGAACAGCTTCAGGTAAAGATGGCCTTCCTGGTTTATGAGCCTCTGCTCTTTCTTTTGGAGATTTTTCTCAGTTTTCCCTGGGAGGAAATAGCTTTTCTCCATGTGAGGTTGTGTATATCCAACCCAAGTCAGTGCTCTGAGAAAATGTAGTAAGGCATGGGAGTGGGTGTCTGGAAACTGATTTAGAGGTTGAAACCCTGGCCCCAGTTCCCATTTCTGTCTTGTCCCCTTCAGAGCTTGGCGGTCTCCTCTTGTCAGTGTTTCCTGTTTGGTTAGAGTAGTGCTAACCTCTCACCTCCAAAGTCCAGCAGGTAAGCATGAGTTTCCTTCCTAGAATTTCCATGAAAATGTCCTTTCTCCTCGGTTTGGCTCAAGTTGTCATGTAATTATCATGAGTCAACCAATAGAGCCTATGGGATTGCAATGCCCTGATTGGCTTGAGACTAAATGATCTGCAGTCCTCCAGAGCCAGGAGTGTGATTCAGCTGGAATCAGGGGATTGAGAGGGAGAATCTGCTGTGGGATCGCCATAAGAAGGCAGATTAGATTCTGGGTAGTCAGCAACAACAGCTACCAAGCATAGAGCAAGTTTTCCAGCCCTGATTCAAAATTCAACACTTTTGGGGTATCACATCACAAGTATGATGGTTCAATGCATATTTTTGCTTTGTGTATATAATTTTTAAAACAATTGTACAAAATTGCCCTTAGACTATGCACACAAGGTATAAATAAAATAAATGTGTTTCATGTTCATTCTTGGGTTCCAGCTCCAAAATACTTCAGTGTATATCTGCTGAGATTCCCAAATCTGAAAGCCAGAGCATTTCTGGTCCCAAGCGTTGGCTAAGAGCTACTCTACTTGTACCACTAACTTCCAGCCCCAGAAAGTTCTTCACTGTTACCTGGAGAGAGAGCTCAGCAGGCAGAATGACTGCTACACAGGCTGTACCCTCCACCATAATAAATGAAAAAGAAATAATAAAGGAAAAGAAAGAGGCAAGACTAAGCCTGGCAAGACACAGTAGTGATTTTTGAGGAAGTGAAAAAAAGGGGTGGGTACTAGAGAGCTGGTGAGATGAGTCAATCATCAGTAAGTGCTTGGTATGGCAAGTATGAACACTTGAGTTCAGCCCCCAGAACCCATGTGCAAAAGCCAGGTGTGGAGCTTTTAATCCTAATGCTGGAGGGTTTCGGGGGTCAAGACGGGTGGTGGACGACTTGAGCTCACTGCTCAGGCAGCCTAGCCCAATCTTGGAAAAGTGGGAGACAGGCTCAAAAAGACAAGGTGAACCATGATTAAGGAAGACATGGGAGGTTGACCCCTGGCATCCATATTCTAACCCACATATGCACGTAGACACGACCCCTCACACACACCACATACACACACACGCACATACATACACCACACACACACACACACACACACACACACACACACACACACACACAGTAAGGGCTAGGATGAGGACTGTCACCATTTCCCCTCGCAGAGCAGCCCACCCACACAGGAACTGGATGTGGAGTGTTGGTACAGAACTCTTTTTCAAACAAGACTCATTGTTCATGCAGATGCTTCCTCCCTGTGCCCAGGGCTGCTTCTCTCCCTCAATGCTGTGGGTGAACACACATATCCTCCTAGGGTGCTCCATGGAAGCCAGAGATGGAAGGAAGCAAAAGTGGTGGTCAGAACACCCATTGTTCTCCCCTGTAAAATAACCAAGCCCTTGTTGATCCACTGAAGGCCTTACACTTGCCTGGGAGAGGTCCCACTGGATAGAAGTTGTAAACAGGAAACTTGAGGCACTCACTCATCCTTTGTTATTTATTGTTTGTGGGCAGCTGTGGGATGTTTGCTCAAAGCCTGTGCCCAGGGTTGCATCCTCACAGAGCAACAAACAGAGCACATTTCTAAGGCAGAGCACCCCGGGGACAAAGCACACTTTTTCCAAAGAGTGCAAGGAGGCTCCCAGATTAGCTGACAGCCACTTCACAGTAGGCGGTAGACTGGCAGCATAATGTGACTAAGGCTGATTATTGTTACTAATACTGAAGTAAAATGCAAGGCAAGGCCCACTTCAGAAAGACCTCCTAATATAGCAGGTTTCAAGCTCAAGGAATCGCATATTATAAAGATGGTATCAACTGAGGGTTAAATTCTAGGACACAGATTACCTCAGTGTCAATCTCAGCTCTGACATCACTTGCTTGGGACTTGGGGAAGTCACTGAATCTTTCTCTGCCTCGGTTGTCTCATCTGTAGCATAAGGATACAATAATAGTAACCACCACATCAAGTTATTGTTTAGATCATGTAATATACTAGAACAATGACTAATACATGGTTGAATGTCTAAGCTAACTGCCATTATTATCAAAAAGTGACTCCTATCCAGGGTACAGGACAGCCTCGATGTTAAGACTGATCAAAGTGTCCTATTAAGTCTGAATTTATTTAATTTTTTTTAGGATCTGGACCCCATCACAACAGTGGTCATCCATATAAACCCTTTGACCAAGCGTAGGAACTGACCTGGCTCTGTCGAAGAGGACTAACATCTACATCATCTCAGAGGTGTCCCATGGGTGAGGGCTCAATGTTCAACTTGAGAAGGTTCTCACACCTGGACACAATGGTCAGCCAGCAGTGTAGTTCTCAAAACCTGACTCCTCCTTCCCTTAGACTGTAAACCCTATAGGGCTGGAGATTTCATAGAGGCCGCTCTTTACCATATCTCTGTCTAGACCAGGGATATATAGATTTGTTTGTTGAGTGAACCAATGGATAAACAAGTGTAATCAGTCTTAGCTTAAACTTTAGAGATAACTACAGCCTGCGCCCTTCCACATATTTCCTCAGTGAGGATCCACTGGCAAAGCTCGGACTTGTGTTTCCTCCCTGCAGCTTTCTTGGGCCTCCATTCTGGTGCTCCCGGAGTCAGCCACTAGTACTCACATGACTGTAAAAACAAAGTGTAGTCTAAATCAGCTTGGTGGAGGGGAAGAAACTGAAGGTTTGTTTTTTTTTTAAATAAGAAAATAAAACAGCAGCTGGAGAGATGATGGTTCAGCAGTTAAGAGCACTTGTTGGTCTTTCAGAGAGCTGGAGTTGGGTTTCTAGGGCTCTTATCCTGCAGCTCAGAACTGCCTAGACTCCAGTTCCAGGGATCTGATGCCCTCTTCTGGCCTCTGAGGGAATCTGAGCATATCACACACACACACACACACACACACACACACACACACACGCACGCACGCACGCACGCACGCACGCACGCACGCACGCACGCACGCACACACGCACTATATATATGTATTAAATGTGTGTGTGTATATATATGTATATATAGCCTCTATTAAGTATAAAACTCTATTATTTATGGAACATTTTCAGAATATGTGTGGTCTTTGAAATGGACCAAATAAGTTGCTCACATTGAATGAAAACTGAGATACTATCTAGACCCAGGTTAGGTGAGTCTGTGGGGTCTCTGCAGTTTTCACAGCCTTGAGCTAGTATACGAGTTTGTTATTTGTGGCTGGCTGATGTCTACCTATGCAAATGTTTATTTTTGATAGACTTGTGCTATCATTTTCTACTGTTGCCTAGCAAACTACTACTAATTTAGCATTTTGATTGAATGTAAATGTATTATCTTGGGTCTTTTGTGGGTCGGGTCCTCTGGGTACCCATTACTTGGATCTTTGTCTTGGAGTCCTAGTTGATGCTAAGGGACTGTCCCTCCCTGCTGTCTTGTCTGGGACTGAGGTTCTGACTTAGGCAAGCGTCCTGGGACTTCATTTGACTTGGGATGTACACACCTCTCTTCTAATAATGCACTTAGCAACCTTGGTGGTTGCAAACTGTGGAACCCTCACCAGCATGGACCTACAGGTAACCCTACTCCAAACAATGGAATAAGGTTCAAGCTCCCTCTCCTTATGGATAGTTTTTACTCAAATATATTTCAGAACATAACCAGGTACAGAAGCTGGAGGCTGACTCCACCTAGAATGATTTGGAGTGCATACTCAGCAAGGCAAATCTTGAGAAAACTTTTTAGGGGCAACCCCTATTCCTACGCATAATTGGGCATGCACATGATTAAAATAAGATACATCATAGGGATGTTCCCAGTGACCATCAAACAGAGGACCATCTATTCTATACACTTGAGCAACAAAACTGTGTGTCCTCTTGAATCCTGTCAAATGAAACCCCAGTGAGCACTGTCACTTGCATGGTCACGGTCTCCTGTCGTACATGATAACGCATTTCTTCTCGATCTGCACTGTAGCTGTGATTGCTACTTTGCCATTGGTGTATACCTCGAACCTGGAAACACCCAGGCCAGACCTCCACCACCAGTTCCTTGCTCAAGTTCACTGGCAAGGGTAAATTGCATCTTGGAGATGTGGGATTGAGGTCCCTGCTTTGGTCGGCTGTCTGTTGGACGTGGGTTGCTCTCAGTTTCTAGTCTGGGCTTGTACTCCCCTCCATGCCTTCTCCAATCATCTTTTTTTCTTTTAAATTTGTATGTGTGAGTGTAGGTGCTTATTGGATGCAGAAGAGGGTGTCAGATGCCCTGGGGCTGGAGTCCAATGCAGTTGTAAGTTAGTGCTCTGAAGTAAGTGCCGGGAGTGGAACTCTGGTCCTCCACAAGAGCAGCCACTGAGCCATCTCTTCAGGTCCCCTTCCCCTCCACTTTTAACACCTGTTTCTCAGAGGTCAGTGGCAGCTTTTCTATTCCAAATCTCTCCCTTTAAGGGTTTGCTTGATTAGCTCAGATCTATTTGAGATAAGCGCCTTTTTGATTACCCTGTCTCAAAGATTTAATTACAGCTGCTAAATCCCTTCGCCTGTGCTCTCTGCTGTCACCTAGTCATGACAATGAGATCCATTGTCTCCGTAGTGGGGCCCATACACCAGGGAAGAAAGCCGGTAGAGCTGTACCCTGCGGGGGCAGGAATTCTGTCACATTTCAATGAACTTTAGGAATCTTTCCCCTCCTCTCCTCTGAAAGACTTTCTATCTATTAAAGAAAGCTGATGTCCATGTTCCTGATTGTTCCGCTGGTGCATGTACTCTCTCTTTGAATTCACCATGAACCTTCAGAACATTGGGCTGGCTCCCTCATTAAGTTAAGCTGAATAGACTCCTGACATCTTGTACATTTTGCCTTTTTTATGAGTTCTAATTTTTACTTTTTAAAAAATACCACCCTTTAGCCTCAACTTCAATATGAGTATTTATCTCTTCACTTACAAAGAATTAATCTGCTGCTTGCTTTTTGAGGTGCACAGCTAAGGGGCTGTTCCCATTCGGCTTGTAGCTCTTCAGCCCTCAGGCTGTTTGATGCTTGGAGGTGATGAGGGCGCTGGCTTTCACTGGTCTGCTCCATAGGAGCTTGAGGTTGACACTCAGGAACACAAACACTATGGTCTTCCAGTTAGAGGATCTTAAACAACAGCCCCACCTCACCATCCTAGGTTAATTTACTTGTTACAAACAAAAAGCATCAAGGTTCCTGCTGACATTTCCTCTTGGAATGCTGGCATTACAGGATTTAGAGTGGGTATGGGCTTTCCTACTCTCCATGTTCAAAAGAGTGCCCTTTGGGGGTGGGGCACTAACTGTGCCTTTGTAGAAACAAAATGCCCATAAAGTTGGGTATTGTTAACCTGTGCTGCCGTAGAACCTGACATCCTCTGGGTTCTCCTTCCCAGCCACAGAGTGAAGAGGGAAGGGAGAGGGGGCATTAAAGGGGTTCAAGGTGTCTCTGCCTCAGTCAAGCTCATTGAAGACAGAGCCAGGTTTTTACCATGAAGATAGCTCCTGTGCAGCCCACTCATGATCGCTTTCCTAAGCAAAGCAAAATCTTGCTCCTTCCTGAGAAGCAAATGAAAGCTTAATACCAGTTAAATACTACGTAATAGTAACATCGTTACCCTGTCTTCTCCCAGCCGACTAACTTCGTAATGTGTAAATGCTTATGGGGCGCATGAAATCAAAGGACATAAAATGCTCCAAAGGGGAAAGGGACCAATCTGATCAGAGAGCAGGCAGAACACTGACCACAGAAATTGCTTTCTGCACCACAGCCATCCCTCCATCCCTTTTCCATTGGGAACCAGGCTGACAGGCTGAACAACACTCTTTCCTGACCCAGTTTAAAGGCAGGCTTCTGATCCTTACTTACACCTGGTTCCGCCGCCTCACCTCGCACCCCACCCCATGTTACTTCCCTCTCAGATTTCCTCTTGTACTCTGCCTGAGAAAAGCACAGGCTGTATGCACCTTTCCAGCTTTCTGCTCCAAAGCCATTAGCAAATATTGAGCATGTTTCTGCAAGGTGTGCCCAGGAGAGACTGGGACTGCTTTTCTCTGTTTCTCATTACTACTTGCAAAGAATGAGGCAACAAACTGATTTAGAAAGTGTGCTGAAGAGAGACTGATGTGGGAGTGGATGGAATGGTTTGCAAACTTTAACAGACAATCAAGTGGAGATATGCAAATTTTCCTCATTGCTTCTGAATCGATATGGTCATCCACAGCCTGCTCTATTGATTACGATTAGGTAATTTATCTGTTAGTGTTTCTGCTAATGGATATTTTAGGATCGTCTTCTGCTCTTAGTGTATCTAACACCCACTGATCAGGTCATTGGCTTATTGCTTATCTACTTTAATGCTAAGTGATTCTCTATGATGGCTTTCTTCATTACACATTCTTATTCCAGAAGCAGTTTCTATTGCATCCCATTTCACTAATGGAAATTATTGACATGGAAATTGCCAGGCACTGAGCTCAGGAATTCCAAGACATACAACCACACTGCCTTTCTTTAAGGTGTAAATGCTCCTGAATAATGAGCAGTAAATATTGATATGTTGGTGAAATTTGTTAATTGATGTAAATCAAAGAGAAAGAACCAAAAACATTTTCAGAAAGAAAACACAAAATAGTTTGCATAACTATGTATACTTTGGTAGAAATGAATATAGTGAGCTTCAAGTTTAACCATTTCCATTGAAACTTTAGTTAAACCCAAGTTTATAGTTTATAGTGCTGTAAAGAGCTGGGCAGCAGGTAGAAAATGTAGCCCCAGGATGGCTTGAATCTGTGTTATATAACCCACTGTTAGCCTCTAGCCACCTGTGGCGACTGAAGGCTTGAAGTATAGTTTGCCCAAATGAAATGTTTTGTTATTACATAGTACACATCACACTTGGGAGACCTGGTCAAAGAGAAGGAATGTAAAATATCTCAGTGTTTTTATTGATTACATGCTGAAATTAAACTTTGAGTAATCAATAACAAAATACATTATTGAAATTACTTTTACCTTTTTCTTTTTACTTCAGTGTGGGAAGCTAGGAGAACTTAAATGACATATGGGATTCACATTAAAGCTCCATACCATTGTATATAATTCACATTGTGTTTCTCTAACATGAGCATTGACCTCACTCAAATGCTTAGTGTATAGTGTCTAACATGTCATTGTCAATATGACAGCAACTAGCTACATGTGGCACATATGCTGAAATGCAAATTTTAAAGTTAAATAAGGGGCTGCCGAGATGGCTCAGTGGTTAAGACTATGTAATGCTCTGGTTCCCAGGACTCATGTCAGATGTCTTGCAACCACGTGAAAGTCCAGCTCCAGGGGATTCAGGATCGTTTTCTCGATTCCAGGGGTATCTATACTCACATGTGCACAGACCCACCCATGTATGTACATCATTAAAAGAGAAAATTAAGTGCAACGGAAAGCTTAGATCCTCTGTTACACTAGTCACACTTCAGGTGATGTAGGTTGGACATGATCATTTGAAAAATCTGATATCTAAAATGCTCCAAAACTTAAACCAAATGGAGAATTCAATCCTTGACCTCATATGATGTATCACAATCAAAACACAGGAGCTCCAAAATGACTGTTTCCAATCCAGGCCTATGTGTGAGATGTATGGAGCATATGGAAGAACTTCATGTTCAGGCTTGTTACGTCCCCAATATATTCCAGTGTAGATATAAAAATATTCCAGTATCTGAAAAATTCATTCCAAACATCCGTGGCCCCAAACATTGTGGATATTTGGCCTGCAGGCATTCATGGGTAGTAGCTACAAGACCCAATAAAGAGGGAAGGCACGGCACCCTGGGAAGCTTTAATCAGAACAGCCAGCTGTGCACATCACTAGGAAGTACTAGGACAGATGACAGTCCCCTTTGTCCCTGATGAAATGGCCCGAGAGTAAAGCCAATCAAAGGTAAAACTGTTCAGGCAGTGACATGTGACAAGTGGGGATCAATATTCAACTGGGTTTTTGTCCTTGGAAGCTGTAATCTCAAATTGTTGCTGAGAATACAGCTTCACCGGTGACATTTAGGGTAACCACCTAATTTTGGTGAATAGAAAAGATGAAAATCAGGCAGGAAAAATTACAATGAATTACAGAATATAGGAAATTCCCGTTCAGAATTTGGTGCATGCATGCGTGCGTGCAAAAGCATTTCTGCTAAGCATGGGTGAGAGGTCCTGGTTCCAGCATAACCCATTCAAAACCAAGAACTTCCAAGTCTGCTCCAATCACTCTCTGAGTGGGACTCTGCAGCCAACAAGAAAAGTTATTTTTCCATTTCTGTATTCAGGATTTCTTCTTGGAGGTAGGCTGGGCTTGATCTTGCCATTCTTCTGCCTCCAACTCTTGAGCGTTGGAATTACAGGCACAGGCTAAGCCTATGTCCTCAAACAACCAGCCAAAATTATTCTTCCATTCTGTTTTGTGGTGATGAGGATCAAACCCAGGGCCTTGTGAATATGAGCTGAGTGCTCTACCACTGAGCTATAACCCCAGCTCTTTTCTTTGTTTTTTGGGGGGGTGGAAGGAAGAGTTATTATAACCTCTTTTCCCCAGAGCCATACAGAGCCCTGGTGTTGTTGAGGGTGGAAATGTGAGGAAGTGGTAGGCGAAGGGATAAAGTCTTAGTGTTCTGCATTCCTTTCACAAGCATACTTATTTTGTAGGGTGTGTGTGTGTGTGTGTGTGTGTGTGCAAACACATTTATTAGAACTGCAAAAATGTAAGTGTCAGGGTTAGCCCTCACTGAAGACCTGCATGGTACTATATTGTCATTTTTTTTTTTTTTAGATAAATAAACTGAGGCTAGGAATGGAGCTATCCATTGTTCAAGCTCATTAGAAGATTGATAGCTTAGTTGAGACAGAAGCCCAGGTCTCCAAAGCCCAGTTCTGATTCGTATCACAGTGTCTCTCCAGAGCAACTGGGCTGGACTCAGAGAGCTCCCTGCCCCTGTCATCAACTTGGGTATAAATGGGTTAATACTGTAGGTTGCTTCCCAAGCCATGGGATTTCACCTAAGGGAGTCTCCAGAAGAGTGCCCAAGAAGACAAGAACATTCATTTTCTCTTTGATACATGGCAGTCCCCATCCAGGTTCCAGATTCCTCATTTGAGAAGCTGTGGGCATCCTGGCTCTACACTGTTTGCTCTCTGCCAGCTTAGTTTCACATAGCACGTTGGGGTAGTTTTCTTTTCTTTCTTTAAAAAAAAATTATTTAAGATTTTATTGCACAGAATATAAAATGTGAATGTTTTCATAAATGCTTAAACATCTTTAGGGAAGTTAATTTATAGGATTTAAATGTTCATTTCTGGTAGTTTAAGCCCTTATTCCTCAGTGGCGGGGGGGGGGGTGAGAAACAGGAAACTGCTCGTTTTCATTGTTCATACTCAACTATGAAACATTAAACAGCCTCAAAAGTGCAAGCCAGGGTGAATGTTTGCATGATGTGCAACTGAATGTGAGTGAGGGCACAGAAGAGAAAAACAGGATGCTTTGTTTTCCCTGCGTCCCCTCTCTCCTGCTCCCTTCCACTGGGACCTGGCACTTAGTCTAGCAGAGAAAACTTGGACCTTTGAGGTGGCTCAGCCTGGCCTCTCAGTGCTAGGCACAATACTGGCACTTCTAAAAGTCACTTCTGCCGCAGCTTCCTGCCCAGCCCTTCCCTTGAGACTGCACCTCATAGATGGTGTGGCCCCATGTGAAGAGCATGCATTGAGCAATGGTTTGGTTGTGTAACAGCCTGGCTGCCCTGCTGGCACGCTCTCCCACTGAGCTTATGCAGCCAAAGTATGGGGCAAGATTCCCATGCTATGGGTTTTTTTTGAGCTTCTTTTTGTTTCTATTTTTTGTCTCCACCCTTGTTTTACTTTTTTTTTTTCTTCTCTGAATGATGCCACAGCCTGGCCAGAAGCTCGCTCTCTTCTCTGTTCCCAGGCTGAGCTGATTGTGTATAAATGAGTAGGTATTTAGTACCATAGATTCTCGCCCATCCTTTAGTACTCAGTGGGAACCCTAATCAGGAGATTCTAAATCCCCTCCGCATGTCCTGATCCAGTTCTTTTGGTTTTTTGTTTGTTTTTGCTTTAATTGTACATATCTGACCCCATCTGCCTTTCATCACTGATAAGCTATGATTTCATCTCGGTCGAGTGGTGAGAGTTTGACCTCACATTCTGATGACAACAGAGGACTGATACCAAGTCCCAGGAAACAGGGAGGCTCAGGAAGTATGGCCCTGGTTATGCTGATGATCTTTGATAAGGAGGAAAAACAATGTTTCTTGCATTCATGGAGCAGAAACTCAGCTTTACAGATAGGGCCAAGATGGAAGAGAAAGATCCTGTAGGTGGGGCTTTCAGCCCACCAGAGACAAGAACACAGGTAAGTTTAGGTGTACCTAAATCTGTGAAATTATCTAGCTGAAAAATTGCTGCATCCATACAGGAGGAGCAGGATACAGTGCCATGGTAAGCCTCTGGAGTACCAGTATCTTCCCACAGTAAATGTCCATCTCTCACTCATGAGGAATCCAGTGTGAAGGCCTAAGCCAGATGGAGTGGGCCTGAGCTACACAACCCAGAATAGGGCACATGAAGAAGGAAAGCTCCAGGCTGTTCTTGCTCCTAACCTTTCAACGCATTCCTGGCTACTTGTGTTACTAAGCAGTGAATTTTGTGTCTCCCCCAAATTCACATTAATACCCTAGACTCCAAAGTGATAATAGAGATGGGCCCATAGGAGAGTGATCAGAGTCAGATGAGGTCATGAGTGTCCCCTTCTGATGGAATGATGTCTAATAAGAAGAGTCAGCAGAGGGACTGCTTGTTCTTCCCTGTTCTCTGAGGACTCAACAAAAAGGTGGTCATGTACAAACCAGAGGAGAGCCTTCGCCTGGAGCTAAACTGGTCACAACTTTGATCATGGATTGCTTAAGCCTCCAGAATAATGAACAAGAAGGTTCTGTTGTTCAAGTCTTGCAGGCTGTAGTGTTTTGTTATGGTGGTTAAAGAGGCTCATCTACACGTTTCCTCAGCAGTGCCATCCAGACAAGATGAGCCAGAGAAACCATTGCACTTCCCTAGCACATGGAATACATGAGCTTGTTATAATGGGTGGTTGTTTGAGAAACCTAAACCTTCTGCCACAGAATGTTGTGGGGCTACACTATCTAGCATGGTGGTACCTTTTGGAGGTAGCATATAGTGAGTCTTTAGGACAGCAGTAGTAGGCTCTCAACAGGGATGGTGAGAACAGATATATTCTCTTTCTTGATTTTTCTCCTTGCAATGTGATGAGCATATTTGCTTCTCTGTCAGTTTATTATGGATGAGAACTTCCAAGACCTAAAGGCATAGTAACTCCTTTCTCCTTGTCAGTTATTTCAGGCATTTCTCTGTGGATGGAGGCTGACTAATAGACACAGGAGAGACAGGGTAACAAAGTATGACTTCATCCATTGTGCAGAGATTTACTGAGCACACGTATGAGTACCTTTCTGACATCTCTTGGTGAACAAAACAGTTGGTGATTTCTGCCCTCATGTTCTACAAGGATAAAAACTGCTGTTTTAACAGTGGTGGGGTTGCTCCATGGCTGGTGTTTGCTGGGAATGCCTGTTGGCCTGAGTTCAATTCCCACAGATGACATAAAAAGCACAGTGTGAACTCCTATAGTCAGATGGAAGGCAGAGACAGAAGAATCACCTAGAGGCTTGTGGTCTGAATAGCCTGGAGAAGACAGCATAGCAGAAACAAGAGAAATCTTGCTACCTGACCCTAGAGGCATTACAGATATGAGTGCTGTGTCACATGTTCATCAGTAGGTGGCAGAGAGGAGAGAGGCTATGACTACATTCAGTGTTCTGACCTATGAATATCTGAATGAATAGTAACCTAACAATCCCTGAAAAACTCAAGCCACCAGTTTGGTGCCAGGGGTCTGGACAGGGAACTAGCTTGTGACCACCAGTCCAGCACCAGGCAAGCCCAGATGGGCTCCCAGGACATGAAGCAACCCAGAGACTAGAAGAACCCTGCCTGCCTTGCACCATAGACCCCACACAGATGCCCACTTGGGAAAGTTGGACAAGGAGTGAGCCCAAGACAACCACCAGACTGGTACCATGGGACCTTGGCAGGGAGCTAGCCTGAGATGAACATCACTCTGGTGCTATGGAGGCCTGGGGGGTCAGATCATGCTGGAGATGATACCTGCTGGGGGCTATAACATACAATGCACAAGTAGGGTATAGTATTGCTGAGAACACTTCTGAGACAAGCCCAGACACTCAGAAACCCTGGGCATCACTAACAGGAGCAAGTAAGTGGTGGAGAAATGGAAGAGAAAGAGAAATAGAAGGGTGTGAGGACAACAAAGAGAGGCTGAACTGGAGACTTGAGGGTAGTGAGGAACAACCTGATATGATACTACCTAGGTTGTATCATAAAACCTAGGACCATGGTGTATCATATGATTCTACCTAGGACCATGGTGGAGTCCTGACCTCAGCTACCATCAGGGGTCATATCTGGATCATGGCCCTGCAGCAGCAGGGGTCTATTACCACCAAAAGCCAGGTAGACATCCCTGTTCTGGGCTGCTACCCAGGGACATGCTGATGTCTGAGGGCTGTGTAGAACTTGCCCACCCCTCCCCTGGGCATCATGGAAGAAATGGCCCTAGAGGCATTAGAGCAGGAGAGCTGACCCTGCCCCTACCCAGCTGCAGTACTCAGGAGAGCAGACCCTACACATTTAGGATGTTGTGAGTGAGCTGGTCCTAAGGATGCAAGCTTGGGAGAGTTGGCCCTTGCTCCCTGTGGTAGCAAGGAGGAAGGATAGATATATTCTGTTCCCTCACCCCTCATCACCTATAGCAAGTGGGAGACCTGACCCTGGGGTCATGAGAGCAGGAGAGCTGTCCCTGCCCCTCACATGCTGCAGCACTCAGAGCAGACCCTATACTTTGGGGAGCACAGGAGAGGTAGCACTATATGTAGGGGTTGCAGACCCAGAGCCAGGGTTCTGAATCGACTCACCCTAACTTCTACCCCATGGATGAACTCCTGGAGTGCATGAAGATGCCAGTTCTACAGATCCAAAACTACAGGATATCCATGACACAGGGGAGCAACGGGATATCTGAGAGGAGTCCCAGTGAGATTCCAGCATTGACAAAGTAGCTGAAGCCAGAGTTAGTGTACCAGACCAAGGAGCCATTGCAACGAACATTTGCAAGCAAAAAAGTGTGGACAAAAGGGAATACTGCGGCACACATTGTGACACACTACAAATTCCACAATGATATTTTTTTTTCTCTGTTGGGAGAGGTTGTAAGGGTGGAGGGCAGGTCTGAAGGGGAGGTGGGAGATGAGTGGGAGCAGGGTGCATGAGAGACTTGCACACATAAAATTCACACACACATAAAAACAATGAAAAGTTATAGAAAAGAAAAGACCTTGCCTAAACATGGTAGGGAGAAACAACTTCCAGAAGTTATTCCCTGACTTCCATAAGCACACTATAGCTGGAGCATACCAACATTCATACACACAGATGCACATACTAGTAAAATTTTTTTTACTTTCTTTTTTTATATAATTAACTTATTTTATTCACTTTACAACCTGATCACAGCCCCCCTCCCTCCTCTCCTCCCAGTCCCACCCTCATATCCCCTCTCCTGTTCTCCCATCCCTTTATCTTCAGAGAAGGGAAGCCCCACCCCATGGATACCAACCCACCCTGGTCAGTCAAGTCACAGCAAGACTGGGGTATCTTCTTCCATTGAGGACACACAGTATAGCCCAGCTATGTGAAAGGGGACTCAGAGGCAGGCAACAAGAGTCAGAGACACGTGTGCTCTAATTGTTAGGGACCCACTTGAACACCAAGCTGCACATCTGTTACCTATGACTAGGGGGCCTAAGTCAGCTCATGCATGCTCTTTGGTTGGTGGTTCAGTCTCTGTGATCCCCCAGGAACCCAGATTAGTTGGCTCTGTAGGTCTTCTTGACCCCTCCAACTCCCTCTACCATTCCCCCAACTCTTCTACAAGATTCCCTGACCTCCAGCTCTTGTTTGGCCATGGGTCTCTGAATCTGCAGCTGCTGGATGGAGCCTCTTATAGGACAGTTATGCTAGGCTCCTGTCTGCAAGCGCAGCAGAGTATCAGTAATAGTGTCAGGGTGGCTCTCTCCCATGGGGTGGGTCTCTTGTTGGGTCAGTCATTGGCCCTTCCCTCAATCTCTGCTCCATCTTTATCCCTATACATCTTGTACGCAGGACAAATTTTGGGTCGAAGGTTTTGTGGGTGGGTTGGTGTTCCCCTCCCTCCACTGGAAGTCCTGCCTGGCTTTTTCAGGCTCCATATCCTCTGCTGGTAGAAGTCTGCACTAGGGTCACCCCTATAGATTCCCAGAAGTTACCCCCATCCCAGAGATGGCCCCACACTAATCTCTCTCTCCCCCTCTCCATTCCTGATCCCACTTCTGTTCCCCTCCCTACCTCTCTTCCACCCCATTCCCCTTCTCTATTTACTTCAGAAGGCCAAGTAGCATACAAAGCCAGACCTATAAAATAACTTTTACAAGATTATTTAAAACTGCTATTTTAGGTTTTATTTAGGAATATATATTATATACATATACAGAAGTAACAACAGTTAATGAAAAAAGATTTATGGATTTGAAAGACAACAAGGAGGGGTATTGGGAGGGCTTGGAGAGAGAAAAGGGAAGGGATAAATGATGTAATAATAATCTCAGAAATAAAAGAACAAATGTGAAAAAATGCTGTTTTAAAAATAATTTCAAGGATGTTTTCCTGATTATAAAGGAAAGATATATTCACTTATTCAATACAAATTGAGAAATGTAACAAATACTTAAAACTGAAAACCTATAGACAATAATAATCATCATGCAGAAACAATGCATTACTGCAATAATTGTGTTATAGTGTTACAGTTTCTCTTTCCTGATTTCCTTCATTTAGAGTTGTTGTTAACGCTTTCTTATATCCCTAACTCATGATTTCTAATGGCTTCATATTGTTCCGGTCTGCAGCAATATCAGTTTCTTCAGCATTCTTGAGATATTTTACATTCAGTTGCCTCGATTTGTCCTGTGATAAGCAATGTGTTGAGGAATAATTTTGCTCACACCTCATTGACTGTATCTCTGATTATGTCCTTACAATCAGAGAAATTTGACTCTCTGTTCACAGGGTCTGCAGAAGTTCCAGCTTGAGATATTACCAAGTTGCTTTCCAGAACATCAGCACCAATTTCTATCTTTCCTGTATTCTAGGAGACGGATTCTCACCAGCATTCAATTGGGGAGAGCATCTAAGCTTTGTCAATTTGTTATATTGAAGAAGGGTATTGCATTTTGAGATTGGTTCACTGTCTATCTTAGTTAGTAATTATCAGGACTTACTTAAACCTGAATAATCTAATCCTGGCTGGAAAGTCAGAAGTGGTTTTGTTTCTTTGCTTTGTTTTTGTTTGTTTGTTTTTGGTTTTTTATTACATATATTACTTCAAGTTATATCTCTATCACAACCCTCTCCCTCCACCCTTCTTGGCCCCACCCACCTACCCTCCACCCCCTCTCTCTATCAGAAGTGTTTTAACAGAATCCGCCACTGCCGTACACCTCAGTTTACCTTTTGGTCTAATGGTGACATTTACTCTGATTTCTTGGGTTATGAGAGGGTTAAATACATCGAAGTTTATGAATTATTAAACACCTTACCTGTCATAGAATAAATGGTAACTATGATTACAGGTGTGACAATTCAAAACTCATCCACACATAGATAGCTTCAGTCTTTAAAAAACCATTTATTTCCCAACAATTTCACATATGTCTATAGTGCATTTTGTCGGAATCATCTCATCCCCTTCTCTTGTGTCCTTTCCCTCCCTCTGGGATGCTTCTTCCCAAAAGGCTCTTGTCTTGTTTTTCTTTACCCACTGGGTTTAACTAGAGTCACTTTTATGTGGATGGGTGTGATCTTATTTACAAGGCCAAGGGTCATTTTCCAGTGGGAGTTTTTTCTTCTGTGATTCAAGAAAACACGGATCTTAACTCCAAAATGGAAGGACAAAGAGCCACATTGGACAGGAACAGACCACCCAATACCCAGTGACTAACAGCACCTTAGGGCTCCCATCAGAGTTAATTAGGATGGTGGTGGCTGAGCTTGGCTGGTGGTTCCGCTCTACACTGTGGGGTCAGGTCAAAGCCATGAGCAAATTTACAGCCTGTGCACTTTCACATATGTTAATCATTCACTGGCCCAAGGAAGTCACACGACACAGTCCAATGTTACCTGAGGAGTCTCCTCCTACAGTGTGGAGGAAGGAGTGGATATTTACTGAACAAGTCATCACAAGACCTGAGCCTCACAGGGTGATGTTATAAGACAGAGAGGGGAAAGGCATGTTGTGTGTGTGTGTTTAGAAATTTGATTCTTCTTCATTTCTAAGACTCCACTTAAGAAATTTACTCCTGTTTGAGCCTTAGTAAATACTATTTCCCTCGGGACTGATTTTAAGGTATACTATCTTCAACAGGACTCCATAAATGGGAATAGCATCTTCCACAATCACATCCTCACATAGCTCTTCCTGTTTGGATGTTTTAGCCCATTCAGGATTGTCTGATGGCCTTATTGCATTTTCTTCCACTAGAATAGCACGCTCCTAATTGTGATCTACCAAGCAGAGGCACAGCCTCCATGGGAAACGTGTCAGAGAGCCCACTGCTGTCTCATTTAAAGAGGAGCAGAGACCAGGCTTGTAAAAAGTTGTTCAGGAGGGCCTGGCAACAGAAAAAACAAGAGCAGCCATCTGAGGAGCAAATATGACTCATAAACTCCAAATTCACTTACAGAGGCTTCCGGTGAAATCAAATTGATTGTGAGGCAAAGGGATCAGTGCTGATTCTGAGGAGCTGGAACTGCTCTCAGAGGAAATGTGCGTTTTCGTGGCTTTAATGCCATATATAGCAAGCTTCCCCTCCAAGTGTCCCTGGAGACCAAGCATTTGGGACCCAGTCCAGAGAAGGACATCTTTGATCTCTCCCTCTGTTTGGCCTCTCTTCCAGTAGTGTGACGACTTTTTAACAAGTCCATCTGAAAGCTTGACTATTCTCACTCACCCGAAGGCTCAGGCCCATTGAACACTGCTTTGTCACCTCGGCTCATCACTTGAAATGACAGGTACCTTTGACATTATCCAAGGTGTTCTGTTGTGCTTCAGAGAAAGCAGCGTCCTCAACTTCTTAAAAATGCAAGCCAAGAAGAACTGTAGTATGTGAACTGCTCCAAATACTTGGTCCTCAGCTTCACTGGACCTGTGGCATGATTAGTGGCCTCAGGACCTTGGGTTTTCAGTGGAATCACAGGAAGTCACATAGTTTTTAAAAAAAAAAAAATGGGTATTTGAGTGTTTGGGAGGAGTAAGTTGTCTGTAATTCAATCTCAAAACTTTTACAGATAGTTTTTCAGGATTTTTTTTTTCCATCTGCCTCTGCCTCCAAAGTGCTAAGATTAAAGGCATGTACCACTATTGCCCAGCTCTTTTTTTTTTCTTTCTTTTTTAAATCGATAGGCAAATTTGCTATTTCTTTTTTTCCCAAACAAGCTCTGGATAAACTTACTTAATAACATTTCACCCCAAACAATGGCTTTTTTTTTTTTTTAAGTCCCAGCAGAGCTGATACATGAGCATGTTTAAAGGCTGGTTTCAGGATTTGGGCAATGTTGATTGAACCTTCAGCTATATCTTGCTTCTGTGACCTATAATAGACCACTTAATCTCTCCACTGAAAATGAGGAATTCTGAGACCCACCAATGGCAAGTGAGACACTGGCCTGCCTGTTGTTTGCTAGTTGACTGGCCTTTGCAATCATGGGCAGTGGGTATTGTACACAACTTACCGACACTGCTTCTGGGTCCCATCTTCAGGACCCATTATAGCTTTTAGTTTTGCTGCCTGTGGTTCTTACATAGAATGGGAAAAGCAGAGAAGGATAGAGATAATGCCTTTCCCCTGCCTGCACCCAGAAGGATGATATTAGATGTGGCGGCTACAACTCCCAGAGGGTTCACACTAGCATCTAAGCTGCCCACAGTATTAACCAGCTCAGAGCAGTGAATCTTGTTTGGGTGATATGAAAGTTGTTTTTATTTTGTTGCTAATTATTGGCCCCAGGATCTGGTTGCTGCCTAGACAAAGACATTGTCATGTATATCTTTGTTATCTAAATACCTTGCTCTACATATTTTCAAGTTGATTGGCTGAATAAAATGTTGGAGCCTGAATTGGGTATAAGAGAGGTGGGGGTGGGGAAGGTTGGCTGGATTCTGGGGAAAAGAGGATCATAGGAAAAAGAATCCAGGAGGAACAAGGAAGAGACACACCGTGGGTTAGGTAGTAGAATCATATCTCCACTTGGCCTGGAACATTGACATAGGGTGGAGAATAAAATCCCAGGGGCCATATGTATATTATATGGGGTTTTATTAGGGGAATAGAATTAAGAACTAGCTTAGATGGGCTAAGCTTGCCCAATCCAGGCTAAATCTTGTTAAAATCTATCAGGAGTCTCATTATGATCATTTATAATGGCTGGTTAAGGATTAGCACCACAGACCAGAACTATAATATAAATACTGGTAATACTTTAATTAATTATTTCTTCATCATCTTGCCTTGACTTTTCTCTCCTGTTATCTCCATTCCCTCACTTCTGTTCCCATGGAGAAATGTGCGTCAAGTCCTTGTCTCAGTTACTGTCTGGGTACCTCACATAAGAAAGTGCTCAGTGTTAGTTCCAAGACAGCTAAGACTATGCAGAGAAACCCTGCCTCAAAAAACAAAAACAAAAACAAGTGCTCAGTGAATATTCATAATTTTTGTTATTATGGGAGAACATCTTTATTCTCAGTGTTTGAACCAAAACAACATTTTTTAAATATGAGTTTAAAGATAAATAAGCAGAAATACATCAACCTACATATTTACCAAATCCCATATGATCAGGCTGCCCCTAGAGCCAGAAACTCAGGGTTTCTGTGTATCTATCTCTTCCAATGTAATCCTCCCCATCTAATGTCTTGCACTATTGTGGACAGACTTGATCTCAGTTCCAGTTTTAGATTGGGAAAGAGAAAGTTCTGGGTCTGATGTGTCTCCTGCATTTCTTTTAGCACCCAGGGTAAGGCCCTGAACATAGGAGACTGATAGTAAGTATAAAGGGTGGATGAAAAGAGGTGCCAAGACCTCAAAGACTTACTTACCCTTCTACCAGAGTGTACCGTTGTCACCTCTGTCTGAGCTAGGTTTCTGCCTACCACTTGTATTAGTACACTCTGCATAAGTATAAGTAAATATTCAAGGCTAAGTAACTTATAAGAAGTTTATTTTGATTCACTTGTCTGGAGGCATTGCTCTGAGACTGTAGGAGGTGATGGCCTTCTTACCAGCAGCCTTGGAGTGATAACAGCCTCAAATGGCAAGAGACAGGAAGGATGTGTCTCCTCTGCTTTCTCGTTCTCTTCTTAGAAAGCCACCATATCCAATCATAAGGCTGTACCCTGATAAGCTTTACTCACCCTAATCACCTCCCAAAGGCTCTACCTTAAAACATTACTTTCAGAGGTGTGGGGAGATGGCTAACTCCGCAAAGCACTTGCCACACTAGGATTAGGACTAGAGTTAGGATTTCCAGAACTCAGGTCAAAAGCCAAGTACAATGGTGTTGTCTGTAAGCTCAGGGCTAGGGAAGCAGAGACAGCTGGATCTCTAAAGCTCAGTGGTTAACCAGCATAGAGCCTGTCTTGTATAACAAAGTGAAGAGCAATGGGAACAAAATAAAACAAAAAACTTGAAGTCAACCTCCACCTCTCTACTGACTTACAGGCACAC
>CAJQZJ010033157.1:2731208-2756626 GCA_907164525.1 Lophiomys imhausi
ACAACTCAAAATTTAACTATGAGACTCTAGCTGTCTATTCTTCAACCACCTCAGAGACCTGAGAGGGATAAATATATTTGCTTATATAGGAAGTGCAGGGCCTGTAGCTTCCAAAACTAAGAAAGGACATACCAATGACTGCCTGGACAGTTCCCATTTTCTCTCCATACATTCCTGCATCAGTCTTCAGCCTTTGGGTCCTGTTTCTATGACAGACATTTGTTGTAGAGCAGGGATTATGAAGGACTTACCTACCCTGTCTTGCCAGAGTTAGGCTGTCGACTTCCCTGCTCCCAAGTTTTGTCCTTTTTGGACAGCAGTCTGTCTGCAGTTGGTGCAAGGGGTTTTTTTCATGCCAAGAGATAATGAATCCATCTTATTTTCCAACTGAGAAAACAAGGAGAAATGTATCTGTGACAAAAACTGTACAAAGTGTTTTCGTGATAAACTTCAGGTTAATTTTTTCCCCTGTAATTGTTTCTTGGTTTCAGGTGAGAAATTTATTTTTTATTTATTTTTTTAGTTTTTTAGAGGCAGGGTTTCTCTGTACAATAGCCCTGGCTGTCTTGGACTCGCTTTATAGACCAGGCTGGCCTCAAACTCACTGAGATCTTCTTGCCTCTGCCTTCTGAGGAGAAACTGTATTTTTAAGGGGACAGACAACTTGATTCAAGAGTCAACATAAAATAAATAACAAACTGCACATCTTAAAAAGTTAAGGGTAAAGCTGGGTGTGGTGGTGTATTCCTTTAATCCCAGTACTCTAGAAGCAGAGACAGACATATTTCTGAGTTCAAGGCCAGCCTGGTCTACAAATTGACTACTACTACAAAGAGAAACCCTGTCTCAAAAGCTAAAAAAAAAAGAAAAAGTTAAGGTAAAATTTTCATCAGTTTGGATAGTACAAAATATTCATTAACAAACATAAGCCAATTTCTCTCCTGAAATCCTGTGACTATATTAAATGCAAATTACAAGAAATTAGTTGGTTCCCAGCAGTGTTAGCCTGACAATTTAAACACCACTCATAACACACACACACACACACACACACACACACACACACACACACACACAGAACAGCTCAAGAAAGGCTTTAATTTCCAACAGGGAAAACTCACCTGCTTAGCATTTTTGGGGAGTGGGAGCTGCAATCATTAGATGCACCCAGAAAAGTACAATTGTACTAAATACTGAATCAACTTTTGTTGGGCATATTCATGATTGAAGCTCAAATCCAGTGGCCACATTATCTTTGAAGCGGCAGGTAACTTCTGTGTTTTATACACTGGGATTGTTTACAAGGGTAAGTAACTTGTTTTGATATATTGCTGTGAGAATCAGTAAGATCTGGCTTCAATACTGGATTCTTCTGAGCCAGGAATGTGTTTTGAGCCTCAGAGTCCTCATTTGTGTCACAGGGACAATGCTGTCTGTCTCAGAGACTGTAGTGAAGGTTAAATGTGACCACGGGAGTGCAATGTCTGGAGCAGACACCTCCTAGTGAAACCCTCTTGCTGCTTTCTGGAGGATGGATGCTAAGTGAGGTTCAGCCATGCAGGCTGCCTAGGTCAGCGTTTGCTATAAGGCTATGTATTTATTTATTACCTGTCCCTTTGTAACAATTGTCTTGTGGGTTCAAACAGTAACTCAATGAACAAGCCCAGGTCAGTAACCTGGTTGCAGTTTGGATGAGCACACAGACTTAAGGTCTCTGGTGAGGCTGTCATGACTCCCACTGGGACTGGGGTTTCATTTGAAGTCCTAATTGGGTAAGGTCAGTTGCTCTTAACTGCTGAGTCATGTCTTCAGCTTCACAATATGCTTTCCTTTAAAAAAAAAAAAAAAAAAGCATATAATGCCCAAACAATGGAAACTGCGTAAAGTTTTAGGGGCCTTAAAACTCTCCTAAGCTCATGGTCTCCTCGGTGTTCTTAGATCTCAGGATGAAATTTCTTCTCTGCTCCTCTGGTGGCTCCAGGAACGGCCTCAGAATCACTCTACAGTTTGTTAGAAATGTAGACCCACTGAGTTGGAGTGAGCTTTTTTTTTTTTTTTTTTTTTTGGTTTTTTGAGACAGGGTTTCTCTGTGTAACAGCTCTGGCTGTCCTGGTCTCACTTTTGTAGACTAGGCTGGCCTTGAACTCACAGAGATCCGCCTGCCTCTGCCTCCCAAGTGCTGGAATTAAAGGCGTGCGCCACCACCGCCTGGCATGGAGTGAGCTTTTTAACAGGGTCCCCAAGCCTGCCTGACGCATCTTGGAGTTAGAGAAACAATAGTCCTATTTCATTCTCCACCCCCCCACCAAAAAAAAAAATCTGTTTCCTCCTGAGAATCGGTTCTTAGAACTTCTTTTTCTCCTTGAATTCACTTCTTTTGTAGTTAAGAATCCACCTGGGCTCTGGGGCGATGATGACTCTCACATCCTCTCAGAATGTAGAAGGAAAGGGAAACTGGCCGAGAGTAGAGCCTGGGCAGTTAAGAAGAGGTCCTCTCAGTCTCACCTCGGAGGTAGCAAGAACTGGATCAGCCGACCCTAGTAACCAGGACCCCGGTGCAGAGCGCAGGCGGCGACATTGAGCCGAAGTTTTGCAGAACTTGGCTGAGTCCTTTGGCCTGCGAGGGCCAGGGGCGTGGCTGGGCCGGCTAGAGGGCGTGGCTGGCACCGAGAGGCGGGGTCTGACCGAGGCCGCGGGGCAGCGACGTCGTTGGGCAGCGGAGCGGCGGCCGCGCCATGTGGCTGCTGGGGCCGCTGTGCCTGCTGCTGAGCAGCACCGCGGGTGAGTGGGGGGCGCGCGGTGCACTTCACCGAGCGCTGGGCGCGGGGGCTGCGGGTGGTTGCCCCTGCTCCACATGCGGGCCTGGGCTGCGGGCGTCGGTGTGCGCCGAGGGCGGACCCCGGCGCCGGGCTGGCCGGGACCCCGCGAGGGGCCGCAGCGGGGCGCGAGCGGTGCTATTGTGTGGGCCGGCGCGCCGGGTGCTGTTGTCGTGTGTGCGCGGGCGGAGCTTTGTGCTGCGCCCGCTCCTTGGAGCCCGGCGGCCGTCCGGATTGGGCGTAGCTCGAGCATGGCTCTGTGTGCTGGGGACAGAGGAGGGGAAGGAGAGGACTCTACCCTGATTTCGGGTCTTCCCTGACTCCCGCAGCCTTTAACATGCACTCTCCTACCTCGGTTTCCCATCTACGCTGTCCCCGCAGCTGCATCCCAGCTTCCTTTCTCTCTTTTCTGGGACCGTGTCTGGTTTGGGAATAGCGAGATGGAGTGGGACTGGACATGGGAATCACTCACTCATTCTGGGAGCAGATCTTTGATTTCATTCGTCTGTCGAAGACGCCTTTACTTGGGGTGGGGGTGGGGGCTGGAGCCGGGAAAAGAGGACCCGGGGCTTTCTCTAACTACGGCTGGTCCCTGCATCTCAGCGCGTGCATCCCGAGACCCGGAGGGTCGCTCCCAGACAGAGTGCTGTTCTCAGGAACTTTTCTGCTGATGTGGGCACTCTCCGAATTCCCGCTTGGAGCCCTTCCCCTCTGCCTCTGCCCTCTGGCCACAGCTGTCAGCAGTCCCTCCTCAGCTCTGCTCGCTCTTGGCCCCTGATGTTTAATTTCTGGGCAGCTGATGTTCACTGAACTTCTTTACTGAAGATTTCTTGCTCTGTGCCTGTATCGTTCACATGTCTGATTTATGTCAGATTTCCCCCAAGTGCTTCTAGAAACTTGCCTGCTGCGTTGTGTTTGTTGGGGGAATTGAGACCGGTCTGAGTTACCCTTTCAGATGCCGGAGAACCCTCCCTTCCGAGAAGTCGCCAGCCCTGAGCATCCTCCCAACCCACTGATCAGCGCCCCTCCCCCCTGCCTTCAAGATATCATCCCCACGCCTCAGAGACTCTACTTAAATGTCTGTGGGTTTACACAGCTTCCAGTGAGGGACTGTGGCTCCTGTGGTTGTTGTTGTTTTTGTTTGTTTTGTTTGTTTCTTTTTTTTTAAAACCAGGTTTGAGGCCCTGTGTTCTGTTTGTCTTGAGTTTGCGGGGGAGGGGTAGGGGAGGAACGAGGAGAAGATGAATTGGGCAGCTATAAGCAGGTGTAAGTGGGGGCTGTTAGAGCAGGCTCAGTTCCAGGGTGTCACAGACATGAAGATCTGCACGGATTAATATATTTAATTGACATAGCAATGGCATGCCTCCTGCTAACACCCAAGCTGGCTCTTATGTGTGTTCACTGCTTATGACCAGTGGACACTAATTATCACACCTCCTTGTTGTAGTGGATCGCATGGGTTGAGTCTTGAGTCCACAAAAAATTATGTGTATTTCTCCGTGTCAGCAGTGGTTATTTAATATGCCTGTGAACATATAACATCCAGCTGAAATAAGTGAAATAGTCAGAGTGAGGCAGGGTAGGGAAGGGACTGCCTTGTGAGCTAGAGTGGGGAAGGGGAGGTTCAGCTCGAGGTTCTGCCACTGAAGTTAGCTGTGGCTTCGGATTACTTGGCTGCTCTAGGACCTTTAGGTGGGTTGAAGTGTTTTCTTGTTACACTAAGTATCATCATTTAAGTGTGAAGTGTATTTTGAACCAAGTGTTGTGGGAAACAGGGCTGGGTTGTTGGATCAGATCTCACTTTCTATTCCTCAGTCTTTTACTGAAAAGTTGGTAATACCAGAGAGGTTATAGAAGCCAGGACTTTGGAAGGCTTCCATGTAGAGGAAACCTGGGGTCTGAGTTGAGTATTAAGTCCAAGTTAAGAGACTGGAAGGCTGCCAGGCAGTGGTGGCACATACCTTTATTCTCAGTACTCTGGAGGCAGAGGCTGGCAGATCTCTGTGAATTCTAGGCCAGCCTGGTCTACAGAGTGAGTTCCAGGATAGCCAGGACTGTTACACATAGAAACCTTGTCTCAAACAAAACAAAACAAAACAAAACAAAAAAAAAAAGCAAAACCAAAAACACACACAAAAAAACAAAAAAGAGAGACTGGAAAGTCACTGAGATTCCAAAAACAATTCAAAGACCTTTGTTGTTCAGGAACTTTCTGAGGCACCTTCATGCATGTTTTTGTTGAAAGAATATAAATATTAATATGTATAATTTATTAATAAGATTATTAGGGACATGGAGTTATCCCTTAGCCCACTTATGAATAATCACACAGACACCTGATGAATTTTAATAAGCCTCAGCCTGGATTATGCAATCTTAGCCCATGTATGCTAGCTTTTAGTTCTATTTCCCAAATAAAACCCCAATATATACAAACGTCCCCTGGGCTGTTACCTTCCACACTTTGTTGATGTTCCAGGCCATGGGGAGATATGATCTCCCATTAACCCATGGCATCTGGCCTTCTTCCTCTGCCTCCTGCTCCTCTCCAAAAGCCCTTCTCTTCGCCTACCTCTCTTCTACCCAATCCAGGCTGCAGGTACTTTATTCAACCAATCAACCTTAAATTAGGTAGAGCAAGGTTTATACAACAAAGACAGGTATATGTGACAATGTCCTCATCTGGGGTGTCAACAGACTTTATGGGGAGCCAGTAAATAACATTAAGCCCATAACACCCTAGGACAACCCACAACATGTTTTGTTTTTTTGGTTTTTTGAGACAGGGTTTCTCTGTATAACAGCTCTGGCTGTCCTGGACTCACTTTGTAGACCACGCTGGCCTCAAACTCACAGAGATCTGCCTGCCTCTGCCTCCCAGGTGCTGGAATTAAAGGCGTGCGCCACCACCACCTGGCAACATGTTTTCTTTACTTTTGTCTTACTGTTTGCCTTAAGGAGGTGAAACATTGATTATGGTTGTTATTATTATTGTTGTTTTTATGATATCCTGCTACAGGCTCAGATCACTTCAGCCCTATATCACTTCTGTCTGATGTCTCATTTTCTGGCACCTGGTGGGTTTAAGTGTGTGAGTCTCTAGATATTTCTGAAGGTGGATGTGAAGATGAGTGGTTGCCTGGTTGGTTCCCTTTCTTCCCTGGTTGGCTTTTGTTAAGACCCCTGACCTTCTCAGGGAGGAGGCTTGGTTTCCCCTCTTTGTAGCAGAGTGCCCATTAACCTTTTCTCCTTGGATGTGCTTCATGGCCTGAAGGGTGAGTTTTGTTTTTGTTTTTTTTTTTTTTCAACTAGCTGAGTAGCTCCACATAGCCTAGCCTAGCCCAGCCTAACAGGGCAGATGAGACTGCACAGAAATATAAATAAACACACTTTGTTCCTTTTCATCTTCAAAGGTTGTCACTGGGGCTCCCTATGGGGTGTGAGATTTTTTTGTTTCATTTTGTTTTTGCTTTGTTTTCATTTTTTCCCCCTGATACCTCACTAGGTTATGCATTTAACATCTGTTGGGGAGGAAGGGGATGGGGATTGGAATAGTAGATGGCACGTTAGCCCTGCCAGAAAGCAAAGTTGCAGAATAAGTTGGTAGTGGGTTTGTGTTGCCACCACCATGTTTTTTTTTTTCTGTTGTTCCTGTTTTGGTTTATTGATAAAGGGTCTTATGTAGCCCGGTGGCCTCTTAATGTCAGCCTTGAACTAGATTTAGGTGAGGACAACCTTGGACATTTGTTCTTTTTGAAGTACTGGGATGACAGGCATGGACACCCCACCCTGTTTATGTGCTGCTGGGAATATAACAAGGCCTTTATTCATGCTAGGTAAGCACCCCGTGGCTGAGTGATATTCATTCTAAGACTGACAGTTCTGAAACTGTTGAGAGAATTTGGGGACTGGGAAGTTAGTAATGCGGTGATATTGTATAAAAGCCTTGCCCGCTTGCATGGGAAGGTGAGGGGATTCCAGGATTCTTGGCCCAAGTCCAGTATATGTGATGCCCATCTTGCCACTGGAAACAACTGACCTTCTTGACTTTTTCCATGGAGCTCAGGTAGCAAGTAGCAGCTTGCCATTCTATGGCTCCCAAGGGACTGATGACTCTCCAGGACACCAAGGTGTGTGTGGAGGCTCAGATTCTAACCCAGGCTTTTCTCAGAACCCTTTGCTGGCTTCCCTTGCTATTACCAACTTCATGGAGATTGCTTCTGTGTTGTTTGGCCAGAGACTTTTGTGATCTTAACACAGCCACCACAGAGTTTGCCCACCCACCAGCCTCCCTCTTCCTCAGACGTGTTCATTTTATGGATAGCACCCTGAACTTAGTCAACAGTGGCATCAGCTGTCTCTGAGAGACTCACCAGTGTTCATGGCAAATTCTTCCAATAAATCTCAGTCTTTGTATGGAGGTGTAGGTTTGTCACAGTAACCTCACCTCTTCGTGCATGAGAGTGAGAATCTTGACAGGAGGACATTCTCGGCCAAGGCAGTGTTGCTGGCTCGAGTTATACAAACCCTAGGGTGCTCACTCATTGAGCTCCATATTTGTGTTTCTTCCTCTTTTTATATGTTTATCATTTTGTATAAGTATAAATGAAAAGATATGCTATGCACACATCTTTGAGTGATGGAGCTGTATTAGTTACGGGATACTTCCAGGAACAAATCTGTTTATGGCTGTTGAGTTTTCTTGTTGCTTTTCTTCTTTCTTTCTCTCTTTGAGCTGTCTACTCAGCAACTAGCAAGGTGTTTTAAAGACTGCACCTTTCTTGCACTGGAATGGCTGTGAAGAATCTGCTCTCTTGGGTACTAAGATGAATTTTCTATACTTTTTGCTGGGAAGGTGGCCAGCTACTTTGAAATTGCAGCATTGCTCATTCGCTAGGTGTTTAATATTGCTCGTTATAATGAGTAGACTGTAGAGTTTTTGTAATTGTTCATTCAAGAGGGATAACAAGTGCTTATCCCAATTTGGACTGTGAGGGTTCCCATAGTTGCTTCCAGCAATGAGGTGAGTGTAGTCTAGGCTTCTTAGCCTTAGAGTCACTGACATTTTAGAGTGAATAGTTGTTTGTTGTGTAGCACTGTCCCCTATATGGTAACCATCAGCCATCTCTCTGGTTACTGCCAACTTGAAAATCTCTTGTACAGTTGAGTGCCAGCTTTCTTGCTGTTCATCATGAGCATTGTTGCTGACTATCCTGAAGTTGTCTGCTGGATTACATTGTACTTCACTATACTTGCATATGGACTCACACACGTTCAAAAATGTAAAAATACACCTTTAACTAAAAATGGCCCTTGGTGCTAGCCCCTTCCCTCCCACTTTCCCCTTGTGCTTAGTAAAAACATTTGGAATTTGTCACCGTAGCTTTGGCTCCCTGCGGAGAAACATGTACATTGAAGCTGCCAAAAGCTACCTGGCTCCGTGAGTGTTAATCTTGGGATGTCCCTGTGCTCAGAGCCTGCAGGCTGAAGGAGAACATGCTGCCTAGCTTTTTGCCTTGAGAATCATATGTTGAAATCTTAGCCCTGGAAGTCCCCTTCCTCCACTCTAGAGGGCTGTGATTGCCCTTCTCAGCTTCCTTTCCCTCTTTGTGATTTCTTCCCCAGGTGTCAAAAGCCTGTACAACTTGGGAGAGTTCTGCCAGCTGCAGGGAAGTTATCTATGCTCACACCAAGGTGATTTTTTTTGAAGTTGTCGCTGTACATTCTGAAGTCCTTTTAACGTTCCATCCACTCTGTCTTGCTTTATGCACTGGGGTTCCTTTAAGACTCCTCGCCAGCAGCTGTCCTTTTCTTTGTTTAGTCCCCAGACTTCCTTGAGTATTTTGAGTATTTTCCTTCCTCTTCTCTTCAGATGAGCCATATAACTAACTGGTTGGCTCCTGCCTTTGATGCGTGAACTTGCAGGAAGAGAATGCGGGGCATCCGTCCAGGACATTTATCTCAGTCATGAATCCTTTGAATGCCTTCTCTACTGAGGAGCTCTGGTTACTCAAGCATGCGGCTATCCATTTCCTTTTTGTTTTTGAGGAACCAGAACATTCTTCTTAAGCCTCATTCATGTGTCCAATAGTATGATATCAGCCCTGCATACACAATTACTGAGTCATGCTCAGGAGTGCAAAGCCATGTAGAACTTGCCATTTGCCCGTGGAGAACAACAGGATCTATGGATGAATATGAGTTTGCTGCTCTTTTTATGATCTGGGGCATGACAGCAGCTCTTTCTGCCTCACGCATTTCATAGTGCCAGTGGTATTTGGAGCGTGGACATCGGTGGGAACAGTGCCACGCAGAAGTCACAATGCTGTGGCAAGCATGTATTCAGGACAGTTGGGCATTGTTACTTGGGCGGCACAGATGACAGCACCATCCTAGCTTGCTCCTTCTTGCTCCTTTAGCTTTCTAGGTAATATATGTGTTGGTGGTTTTTCTTTTTAATAATTTATTTATTTTTATTTCATGTGCATTGGTATTTTGCCTGCATGCATGTTAGTGTGAAGGTGTCAGGGCTTCTGAAACTGGAGTTACAGGCACCGTGGGTTCTGGGACTTGAACCGAGGTCCTCTGGAAGAGCAGCCAGTGTCCTTGACTGCTGAGTCATCTCTCCAGCCCCAAGTGTTGGTGTTTTAAGGCTTCTAAAGTGTTACCTTTCTGAAATTTTAGTAATTTCTGGGGGTATTGGACTTTTTTGGTAAAAAATGTGTGTGTGTGTGTGTGTGTGTGTGTGTGTGTGTGTGTGTGTGTACCTTCGTTGCTTGGTATCCTTGTAGATTTGTTCCAGAACCCCATCTAGACACTATGGATGAACATACCCTTTATATAAAATGGCATAGTATTTGCATATAACTTATGCACATCCTGTGTACTTTAATTAACGACTATATTACTTACAATACTTAATACAGTGTAAACATGTATAAATGATTATTATACTAAATTGTGTAAGGAAGTCTGTGTATATTCAGAAGAGATGCATTTTCTCAGTTTTTTTTAAGTTTGTGTGTGTATGATGTGTTGTGTCCATGTGTGATGCATACACATGTGTGTGTGTGTGTGTGTGGGTGGGTGCACACACCTGTGTATTTTCCTCTGTCACTATGTCTTACTCCCTTGAGATAGGGTCTTTTACTTAAGCAAAGGCGGTTGTTTTAGCTGAGATGGGTGGCCAGTGAACTCAGGACATCCTCTGTTTGCACTCCCAATTTGGAGTGAAAGCCATGTGCAGCCACACCTGACTCTGTAGGTAGGTGCTTCCTGTGTAAACTCACATCCTCATGCTTTCAGAGTAAGGAGCCTTACCCACTGAGCCACCACCCCAGCCCATTTCCACATGCTTTTGATCATGAATTGGCTTGAGTCTACAGGTATGAAACCTGCAGCTGGACTCTGAGCGGGGCACACTGCATATACACCTCCTTACATATTACCTAAGTTGACTAACCCCTAATCCTACTATGTTGTAAATTGCTCAAGGCCTGGGACTCTAAAATATTTGTGTCATGTTTCTTCTGTGATGCTGAGAATAGTTGGAACAGCCCCACGCCAGGTGCTGTATATATGTTTTGCTGTTATGTCCAGTTAAAAACATCACCAGAATACATGTGCTCAGAATCCAGACAATATAGAAGTATGACAATGAAACATTAAATCTTTCCTCCCCATTTCTCTCCAATCCCCTAAGTAACTACCGTGGACTAGCTGAAGATTCCTGTATGCATTTGTAAATACACATGTACACACATGCAGAAAGCTGTGGGTTTGGGCCTGCCTCTGGTTATAGCTTATCTTTTCTTGCTTTCTTATATTGTCACCAGTTTTACTTTGAAACACTTGGACAGGTCACCTGCTCAACATCTTTGCTATTCAGAAGTGTTCAGTAGTTTCTGTCAGCCCTGCTGTGTTGCTTGGCTCATCCAAGGCACTTTCCCTCCCCTGTCTCCTAAGCTGAGGGTGGTGTGGCTGCAGCTGTTTGTGAGCATCTTTTTCTTTTAACTTTCTAAATGCTTGGCTTTTACCTACCAAGAAAATAGGGATTTGTACTCATTTTTTTTTTCAGTGATATTCACTCATTTGCCTCATTGCCCTGTTTGTGTTCACATGTTTTTATTTCAATATCATATTTTAGTGGCATCTTTTGCAAGATTATTTTTAAACAGTAGGTATACTCAACCCAGGCAGTTCAGAACTCGATGGGAGTGATAACATACAGATGTCCAAAGCCAAGTTCATCCGGTGATCAGGAAATCATAACCTTACCTGTCGTGCCGTTGGCCCTAATACCCATCCTGTCTTAGTTGTTACAAAGTCAAAGATGTTCTTAGCAGCCTGTATTCCAGTTTTTATCTATCTACTTACTCATTCTTTTCAAAGCAGCTTTACCAACATCTTTCTGGTATATGACATTCAGGTAGGAGGTGTGTTCTGTGCCGAATAAAAAGTAAGGCCAATTGTAAGCCTCTTTCCTGAGGACTAACTTTCTTGACACCAGAAGGTTCTGTGCAAACTTCCAAAGGAGAGGAGCAACCAACAGTCCTACCCAACCATGACACCTATGAACCAGAACAACGACCAGCAGGGCATGGTAACTCCAAGGGTATAGTAGTGACACACATACCTTGGCAGTAACCATCGGCTTTCTGACTAGATTTAAGACCTACTCAACAAAAGGAAAATGATGCTTGATATTGGAAACCTAGTTAACTACTCAGTTAATTTGCTTAAAACACCTAAAAACAATTTGATTAAGTGATGTATCTTGGAGGAGAACCTCCAACCACTACTTTACTAAACTGAGTAGTTAGTATAATCCCTAACTACATGCTCAATATTTGTTCTTTTACCCACAGAGAAGTGTAGTTCTCACCCCTCATTGAGAAAAATTCTCTTTGAAACAGACAGAGACCAGATAGATCTGCCAAACAACTCCTGCACCTAAGTCTCTGCAAAGGAGGTGGCAGAAAGATTCAAAGAGCCAGAGGATCGGGGAGTTTGCTGTGAGACATTGTCTCTTCCCTGTAGAAGAGACACAACTGGTTATTATCCAATCCCAAATGGTCAACCCTGAAAACATACATACAAGTAACATTATGTAGACCAATCAAGTTGTATTTATGCATTTAGGAATAAATATGTATGTACATAGTATATAACTGTAATTAATGAAAACAGAAGCCATGGATTTGAAAGGGACCAAGATGGGTTTATGGAAAGGTTTGGAGGGAGGAAAGGGAAGGGGAAATGATGTAATTATAATCTCAAAAAAGAAAGGAAATAATAATAAAAAAAAGCGGGGTTGCTGTCCTAAAGTATTTAGCCAGAGTTTCAGAATTGGCCTGCGGGTCTGCACAGCCTTAATCTGTGATCTTAAGCACAGGCTGTGAGGTTTTCTCATCCCATACTGTTGGCAGATGTCTGTGCGGTATCTACTTTCTGCTGGATTGCCCCATGAATGGATAGTGTTGTCAGCATCTAGCCCTCCTGTTGGACAGCATGACCCATTAGAGTGGGAGGAAGTACCAAGCTGATTCTATTCCAGGACATGTTCTGTGTTTTGGAAGGTTGAAACGGATGGTCTGCTTTTGTCCTGGGTGGAGACGTTATCATTAGGTACATTTGAGTCATCCTTTGCAGAGTTTTATCAAGAGGAACAAGAGCAACAATAGGTGAGTTCCTATGGCATTGATCCTAGCACTTGGGAGGCAGAGGCAGGCGGATATTTGTATATTTTGTTCCAATACTAACCAAAAAATAATTTTTAAAAATTTGTTTCTCTCTCTCTCTCCCTCTGTCTCTCTCTCCCCCCCTCCTCTCTCTCTCTCTCTCTCTCTCTCTCTCTCTCTGTCTCTCTCTGTGTGTGTGTGTGTATGTGTATGTGTAGGTCAGAGGACAACTTGGCAGGAATTGGTTCTCTCCTTCTACCTTCTACCATCTGGGTGTCTGGAGAACCCAGGCTGTCAGTCTTGGTGTCAAATTTCTTTACATGCTGAGCCATCTCACAAGCCCCAGGAATTTTTTTGTCAGTATGTACCTCAAACAGTGGTTAGTGCCACAGATAAATGACTGACTACTGCTTGACACACCTAAAAGCAGATTTTCTAGCCAAAAATAGAATTCTGATGATAATGTTACAAATAACAAAAGAAGTTTAAATTCCCCATATACTTGCTTTCTGACCTTGAGCATCCATGTGTCTTGTTTCCCTCCAGAAGAACAGTTTGTCTCTGCATTAATAGTTGATGTTATTTACTGACCAGGCAATGTTTTAATGACGTGTTTCAGAAGGATGCTAAGAACTCTTATCCTTGTCTTCATCCCCACGCCAAGGAGGACATGTGTGAGGTGGCACTTTCAAGTTATAGTTCTTCTGGTTTTTAAAGCATTAATCGTCATGGGCAGACAGAATGGACCTCCGGACTTTAAACTCTCACTCCTAAGGTCTCCCCACAGAACTGAGCACCAGAACAAGATTCTAATTTTAGTGAATCATCTGTGACATCAAGAAATGGTGATAAATTGGGTGAGTTCTCTTGTGCCAAGTCCAACTGTGATTTCTGACAAATAGAGCCCTGTGCAGATGAGGCTCTGTCTGTCCTGGAGAGTGGCCACGAAGAGGGAGGGCGGCCACTGAGCTTATTCTGGAGCTGGAGGGAAGGAAGGTTATGAATAGCTTGATTTAGAAGGCATGTAAACCCGAGGTGCCAGTTTCCAGGTGGTGGTGGGGTACTTGTGTATGTGTTGGCACAAAGAAATGAAAGTATAAAGGGCGTTTAATTTTACAGCATTAGAAATCCCTCCCTGCTCATTATTGTGAGGTCCAGTGAGGTTAGCTGGGGGATGTCAGGAGTGTGTGTCTTTGATGGTGTCATTGGAGCATTTTCCAACAGACTTCACCTTGAATCAGAGCAGTGTTCTCCGTAACTAATTGGAAATGGCTGAAGAGTGAACCCCAGTCACTCTTGTGAGTTCCATGGTTAGTTGAAGCCTCTCATTTGGTTTGGAAATTTCTAAACTTAGCTTGTTTTTCATTATAAAAATAAAATAGTTTTCAGGAAGATGGAAGAGTGAATAACATTATAGAGTATTCATTTCATTAGCACCAAAGCTATAAAAAATAGTTGATGCTAAGAAAAAGCAGAACAGAGATGAGTCCAGTATTTCAAAAGCAGATATATAAAAACATCCTTGTAGACTTGATTAAAAAACATAATACTAGCCAGTGAGTCCTGCTGGCAGGACCCCATGGAAGGAAAACTAGAAAAGTTAATAACCACCATCGAAGAGATAAAATTGGAAGGAATGACGTATGCATTAGGAATAGTTATCTTTATCAATGAAAGATAGAACTGATCTGGAAAATGTTAAAGGGAAACGGTAAACATGGTGGAACCTAGGCAAGGCAGCAATGATGTAACCCAAAGATTTAGCATTCCTAAAATTTATTTGTTACCCAAAGTAATGATAAAGATCCTTCAAGAAGAATCTAATGGATTTTGAAAACATAATGAAGTTGCTCATTTAAAAACAAACAAACAAACAAACAAAAAATGCTTGTCAGAGCAATCAAAGAGATAATAAAACTTTGGAACACAAACTAGAGAGATGGCTTAGTGGGTAAGGGTGCTTGTCTTATGAAGACCTGAGTCTTCCATACATTTACAGATAAATCAGGGTTTGGCTACTTATTGTGATAACTCCAGCATTGTGTGGTTGGGGTGGGGACAGGAGGGGCAGAAACAAAAAAACAGATCCCAAGAGGTTGCTTGCTGTGAAGCCTATCTGAAATGTGAGCTGTGGTTCCATAGGAGACCTTATCTCAAGACAATAAAAAAATGGTGAAGGAAGCTATATGACATCTTGTTTTGGCCTTTGTATATGCACACTTGGGTTCACCAACGCACTCATGTACATGCAACTCACACACACACACACACACACACACACACACACCCCACCACCTTCTCCCCCAAATTAGAAACAACATTCAGAGTAGATGGGATAATATCAGCATCCTTTGAAGTCACCCATAATTCATGACTCAGCCACAAATCCTGAACAGAGCTAGGTCCCATGGGGCAGGTGGGGTCCCTTGTATTCTTTGATGGCTTCAACTTTTACTGGTACTCTCCAATACCTGGTTCAATGCTTGGTGTTATATCATCCACACAACAGGGTTTCCAGTAAGTCATATGGAGGGAGCAATGGAGGGAGCAGTGTGGAGAGGTGACTATAACTTCGAAGATAACGAATCAGGGAAAGGGCCTGATGAAGCCATGGGATATGAAATTTACCTGCCCAACTGTGCCCTTTGGTGACAAATTATTTTTCCTCTTGATTTTGGAACAGTCTCATCGATCTTTAAAGACTTGTAAGGATCATTATAAGAGATATCCTTGGCTTAAAAAGACAAAGGAAAGGAAGCCTTTGTGAAGGAAATGTATTGGAGCCATTTCAAATCAGGCAATAAATTAGACACATGCATTCTGAGACTAGAATGCTCCACATGATAGGTGAGTGAAAACTGCTGTGGGTTTTAATTCCACTGAAAGGAGGTTAACATGCTTTCCTGACTGAATGGGAGGAACTTAACTAACAAAATAGGTCAAACATTTCTATTTAAATATCATTATTAAAAAAAATTAAACACTCAGAAACTTATTCTGGTCTATTTTAAAGGGAAAAAATTTACTGGTGAAACTACACAAATAACTCCAGGAAGGAGGCACAACAATGAATATAATGTTGGAAGGAAATAAAGGGTGATATCTATATCTGTATCTATATATATATACATGTGCTTGAATTGTGTGTGTGTGTATCAGGTATAAAACTAAATGTAAGACAAAATGTTGCTAACACTTACATAGAAAAAAGTATCACCCATATGTTCTGATAGGAGACTAAGTAGAAAACAAGAGAGAGAAATAGAATGCAAAGTTAGGGAAATAAATTTCATTCTACAGGGGGACTTGATGGTGTTCTAAGACAGATTATTAAACAAGGCCACTATGAATGGCAACAGGTTCATTAAACAACAAATGTCTCATCAGCCCACATAAAAAGACATGAGAAATCATGAGCGTCATGAGAGTGTTAAATTAGCTAGTGTATAGAAGGTCAGAATTATTTAGAGAATACATATATTTAGTGTTTTCTTCAAGTTTTTGGCAATAGCAATGTTGAGATATAAGGATCAATGGGTGGGTAGTAAACCACAGTTGGGAGTGCGCAATTGAACTCCCTGGTCCTTCCCAGAGCCCTGTAGTCCTTTCCTCTATACACCTGCTCCTTGGATCTGCAGAGTTGTTAGCTGTGAAAGCTTTGGGGATCAGTCCTCCCTGCTAATGAGATGAGAAGACTGATTAAACTTGGAGCTGGGCTTAGGGAGCCTTACACCAGCAGCTACCCAAGGGGTGTCTATGAACGAGAAATGACAAGAACAGCTTGGGGGCTATTACAAGGACACAAAGAAGGGTAAATGTGAGTGTGTGTGTGTGTGTGTGTGTGTGTGTGTGTGTGTGTGTTAAGCACTTGCAGTATTTTTTAAGGAAATATGCAACCAGTGAGATACATTCTGAAGAGCATGTTGTTAGGTAATTTTGTTATTTTGTGAATAGCATTTATAAAATGTGCTTGCATATACAAAGATGGCTCTGACCTCATCAGACAATATAATTTTATAGAGCCACTGTGGTGTTTGTGGCCCACTGTGAACTGAAATATCCTTATGTAGCACTCGACTCTATTATACTTTTATTATTATTTTGAATGCTCTCCTTCTACATGCATTTACTTGGATGCTGCTGTTAACTGTACAGAGCAACACTAGCAGTGGCCTCATGCATCCTGAGTCTCCCTCATTGGATTCCCAAGGAGGGATCGCCAGCTAGGGTAACTGGCCAATCCACTTCAGGGATCTGCCTGTTTCTGCTTCCCTGCGCTGGGTTATAGGTGTGGATCACCATTTAAAAAGATTGTTAACATTGAAAATAAATTTTCATTCATACAATATAGTCTGATTATGGTTCCCCTCTCCCAACTCCTCTCAGTTCTTCCCTACCTTCTCACCCACCTAAATCCACACCCTTTCTTGCATTAGAAAACTAATAGGCAAACAGGCACCTAAAAACAAACAAACAAACAAATAAATTAGAAAGTAAAACCAAATAAAACCAGAATAGGAAGAACAAACAAACATAAAAGAGCCAAAGAAAAATCACAAGAAATATATACAGACACTGAGACACGCACGTTAGCATACACAGAAAACCCATAAAAAAAATTGGAAACCATAATATATAAGCAAAACATCTGGAAGGAAATAACAAAGCATTATGAGACAAAAACAAACCAAACAAACAGGAAAACCTCCAAAAATGCCACCGAGTTCATTTTGTGTTAACCATTCACTTCTGGGTATGAGATCTGCCCTTAAGTGTAGTTTGTAAACCTAGTAAGACTCCTTTGGAGAAAACTAATTTTTCCTTTCCCAGCAGGTGTCAATTGGAGACAGCTTCTGGGTTAGGGTTAGGGGGCGTGAAGTTGTGTCTACTACCTCTCTCAGTGCTGGGACCCCATCTGGCTTAGAACTGCGCAGGGCCCTGTGCATGCTCCCGCAGTCTCTGTGAGTTTATATGTGCGTCAGTCCCATCATGTGTAGAAGGAACCTTTTGTCATCCATCCCCACTGGCTCTTAGAATCTTTTTGTCTCCTCTTAAGCAGAATTTCATGAGCCCTGAGGGGAGGGATTTGATGGAGACACCTCTTTAGGAGTAAGTGTTCCAAAGTCTCTTACTCTCTGCATGTTGTCCAGTTGTGGGTCTTTGTATTTGTTCCCTTCTACTTCAGGAGGAAGCTTATCTGATGATGGCAGAGCAAGACACTGAACTATGAGTATAGCAGAGTGTTGTTAGGAGTCATTGTATCACCATGTTCTTTTAGTATTTGTTTCTTCCTAGGTCCATGGCCTATCTAGTTTCAGGTTCTTGAGCACTGTTGGGCATGGGCTCTATTTCACGGAGTGGTCCTTAATTCCTTCCAGTCAGATAGTGTTGTTGGTTACTTTCATAACTTTTGTGCCATTATTGCACCATCATATCTTGCAGGCAGGTCACCATTATAGATTGAAGGATTTGTAGCTGAGTTAATGTTTGCTTTTTTCCTCTGGTATCATTCAGAGCACCTTCTGGTACATGAACACTAGTCAGTAGGGTGAGGGCTCCAGGTAGGTACCAACTCGACTTCTCCATGTTCAGTGAGTTATATAGTGTTGTCTTCAGCAATACGGCCATCAGTTTGTGGAGAGCAACCAATAACCTTAGCAATCACCTGGATTGTTTGGGGGTTCCCATGGGTTTTTATATGGACTCAGTATCTGTACTTGGTCCCTCATGATAGAGACAGGGTATTTCTCATAGTCCAGGCTGTTTGTGAACTCATATTCCTCCTGCCTCAGCCTCCAATGTGCAGGGACTATAGGCATGCCACCATGTCTGGCTCTTAATGAACTTTGCAAAATATATTTGCCAACCAGGCATGGTGTTGTATGCCTTTATCTTAGCACTCTTGAGGCAGAGGCATGGTGATCTCTTTGAGTTTCATATTGGTCTACAGAGTGAGCTCCCAGTCAGCCAGGGCTACGTAGTGGACATAGCTCTTTCCCCTTGAATAGAAAATCCTCTTCTGTGTTTTGGAGCACAGGATTGAGTGTATTGGAAAGCCCTAGTAGAGGCTCTGTCTTACAAGTGGAACTCTTCTGGGGGCCAGGTTTAAGGTTCTGGGGAGTCCTGAGAAGCCATGACACAGTGTGCTTTTGAGCTCTTTGCCACAGCTCATGTCAGTATGTTTCTTCTCCCTGAAGGTCCTTTTTCCATCCTGGATTTTGGACGGAGGAGGGTATACCCATCCCATGAGGCCATGGTGAGGAGGCAGTGGCTGGCAGCAGTCTGTACCATGTTGGTCTGTGCTGGCTTTTAGGGGTGCAGCAACTGCTTCTGAAAGGCTCCTGAGTTTTGGGGGCCTTTTTGGCCACTATACATGAATGAAGATTTGTAGTAGACCAGGGAGACTCAGAGCCTTGGCTTGGAAATTTTATATATATATATAAAAGGAGCCACATGGACAACTCCTTTTTCTGTTTAAATTTCGTGTGAGAGCTGGAGGATGGAACAGGATGAAAATAAATAAAAATCTCTTTAGACTTGAACTGTTTGTGTGGATAGGACACCATTCACCATTGAAAGGACATTTTTAGTGGATTAGAAGCCCGATGTATATGAGGAAATAAAACAGTGTAAAGGATTGGCTTTTCAAAATAAATATCCATGTCACATGGAAGTGGTACTGTGAAGACATGAAACCTGGTGAAAACTGAACCAATAGTACATGCGATCAGATCAATAAGGAGATGGAGATGGTGCAGAGGGAAGCCAGAAGCTGACTGGGGGCAGATCCACGGGGAGGAAGCCCAGACCTTAAGGACCGGTTTAAATCCTATATGATTTCTACTTTCTGTCCATTGTCCATTTGACAGCTTAAAATTTTAGGTTGCATATATATTTGCGCATGGTTTCTGTGTGTGTGTGTGTGTGTGTGTGTGTGTGTGTACACATACATGTAGATATTATTAGTCTTGGTTCAAGGAATAATTCAGCATTGGATATGAGTTCTTCACCCCTTGTCTGCTGTCTTTAAAGTTGACTGTTTGGGATGTCACTGGTGTTTTACAATGTCTTATTGTTCCCTCACTTGTAAGGCAACACAGTGGGCGTGGTTGGAATCCAGCTTCCCACTTCCTAAGTAACTGACAGTTTGACCAGAAAAACTGCACACAGATTTCAGGTGCTGCTCAGGGAGTGCGAAGACGACATTCCAGGATGGCCTGGGCTGAGTCCAGGCGTGGGACTGAGCATGTATGCACCAATTCTTGGATGTTGTATTTACTCATTTTGCTGGAAGTAGATGCTGAACTAGAAAGTGGACGTGCCCTCCTGTGAATACCCTTCTTATTCAGTGCTCCCTATTGTTTGGCACTTACTGTGTCCCAGGTCGTAGGCCTGTGGAAAGTGCTTTGTCCACTAGATGTTCCCGAGTGCCCTGAAGGTCACTAGGCAGAAGGGACTATGCTTAGCACAGCGAGGTCAAGTGGGAGGCCAGAGCTCAGAAGCTCAGTAGCTAGCCTGGACTTGGACAAGCTGGGCTTTCCCATCTCTTATTCTGCTCTGAGGTTGGTGATGGGCACTGCAGAGGTGAGCCTCTGCCTTGGTGGGTGCTCTGTTCAGAGAGACTGGGGTTGGCAACCTTCTCTTGGAGGTTCGGGGTGTGAACAAGGGCACGGCTTAGGCTGTCAGAAGCAGACTGTAGGCAAACGATGCTGTGGACTCAAAGACTTCAGTGAGAGGTGTCCATTTAAATGATGGGACTAGGCTGGGCATGTAAATACAATTTGAGAAATTAAACCAGAAGGAAATAAAGTCAGCCAAGCCAAACTGATTTTTATAGCTTGGCAGTTCCCAGGCTTGGATACTGTGAACTAATAAAATAATGAAAAAAAAAAAGAAAGAAAGAAAGGAAGAAACCCCCAAAGTTGGGTTTCTTATTCTGGGTCACCTACTTTTATTTGATGAAACAAGACAATGCAAAAATGTGCCCTCTGTTATTTCATCACCGCTGTATGAAAGAAATCACTGGTTTTGCTCTATGTGTGGGTATGTGTATAGGTGTGTGCATGGTGTTTGTGGTGTGTGTGTGTGTATAGATCAGAGGTCAGCCTCACGTGCCATTCCTCAAAATCTCCCACTTTGTTTTTGGAGAGAGGGTCTCTCACTGAATTGGAAGTTGCCCCTTAACCTAGGCTTCCTGGCCCATGAGCCCTAAGGATCTATTGGAATTCTAAGTATGCCTTCCCACATCTGAGTTTTTGAAAACATGGGTTCTGGAGATTGAACTCATGTCTCAGCAACCACATTATTGATCAAAGCATCTCTCTATCCTCAAGAAATCATGTTTTAATATGAAAATGTAGCTGTAGCTCATGCTCAGAATAAAGCCTGATCCTTTCAGTCTAGGAAGGTGTGCTGGGTTGTTTATTTTCTGCTCTTGTTGGCTGAAGAGTGAAGCTGCTGTCATGGGCCAGGGTGTTCTTATACCACATATCTGGGCCCCGAGGTTACAGACTGTCTTGCTGGGAGGCTGATCTGGATTTCGAGGTGGGAGAATGTGGGGTGATTAATTTTCAGGTTTGGGCCAGTTGAGGTGTAGGGGACCTTCACTGTGCAAAGGAACAGGAGGCATTTTGAAGACAAGAGCAGGCAAAATGTACTTAAAGAGGAGGGGACAGAGATAGCCAGGAGCCAACATTCATTTAGCATCTACCAGGCAGGTGTCAGTTGGAAGGTAATCTTAAGTCATTGCATAGATTCTTTGGGGGCAGGGACAGTATTATATCCATTTTACAGATGGAGAAATGGACGCTCTGAGTGTCTAATGTACCTAAGTTGCCCCTCAACCAAGTCTCAGATTTGGGGTTCAGAGTGAGTCTATCTCCCCTTACCCCCAGTTTCTAGCACTAGAATGTGCTGTTGTTCAGGGACCTAGTTGGTTCGTGTAGAGTGACAGTAGTGGCATGTCTAGACACTTTTTTATGTAGTTGCTTTGCAACTTTTGTGAATGTTTCAGTTGATTTTATTTATCTTTTTTTTTTTGGTTTTTCGAGACAGGGTTTCTCGAGACAGGGTTTCTCTGAATATCTCTGGCTGTCCTGGACTCACTTTGTAGACCAGGCTGGCCTCGAACTCACAAAGATCCGCCTGCCTCTGCCTCCCAAGTGCTGGGATTAAAGGCGTGCGCCACCAACGCCCGGCAATTTTATTTATCTTATGTGGGGTCTTCATCAGTGGGCAGTTACACCCAGGACACACACAAACATGCACACACCCACACAAGTACCCACACATAGATTTCTTTCATATAACGGTGATGAAATAACAGAGGGCACATTTTTGCATTGTCTTGTTTCATTAAATAAAAGTAAGTGACCCAGGGTAAGAAACCCAACTTTGGGGGTTTCTTTTTTTTCATTATTTCTTTTTTTATATAATTTCTTTTTTATTTCTTCAAGTTACATCTCAATCACAATTCCCTCCTTACTCTCCCCTCCTGTCCCACCCTTCCACTCTCTCCCCCTCAACCCCCCATCCTCTACCCTTTTTTTTTAGTTTAAGGCGTATCTTTTCCCCCCAACAGCTCCCCCTTTCAGTCCAACAAATGGCTCGTTCTCTTATAATAATAAATACAATACAGAACAACAGAGGTAATTAGGCCACAGTTATGAGGGTTATATGGCTTAGCGTACATTCCCAATGACCAGTCCATATGTATTTGGCACCTGACTTTAACATTCTACTATCTAACCATCTCCATGAGTTAAAAGTTCTATATCTGACTCAACATTCATACTAACTTGCATCACAATTTTAAAAACATCTTCTTAGATCCAGAACACCCTCTTCATTCCTAAACAACTCAAAATTTAACTATGAGACTCTAGCTATCTATTCTTCAACCACCTCAGAGACCTGAGAAGGATAAATACATATGATTATATAGGAAGTGCAGGGCCTGCAGCTTCCAAAACTAAGAAATGACATACCAGTGGCTTCACAGTATCCAAACCTGAAAACTGCCAAGCTATGAAAATCAGTTTGGTTTAGCTGACTCTATTTCCTCCTGGCTTAATGTCTCAAACTATTTTTACATGCCCAGCCTATTCCCACCATTTAAATGGACACCTCTCACTGAAGTCTTGAGTCCACAGCATCGTTTGCCTCCAGCCTGAACCTGACAGGCCTGCACATTACACTCCCTTGTCTGTAGATCTCATTTTCTGATCCCTCCGTCCCTGAGTGCGTTCCTGGTGCTTCCAGAGCCCTGCTCTGCTGCATGTCTTATGCACCTCACACAGAGGAGCCAAGTCCTCATCCTGAACATTCAGGAAGTGGAAAGGACCTCCAGACCTCCACCGCTGGCCTCACCTTCCGGCCCCTGGGCCATAGATGCTCCCCACTGAGATCGGCATGAACCCCAGGGAACCTCCTGGATAATGGAGTGTTTGAACAGCTGCCCAAGGCTGCTTTTCAGATATCATGCCATTTTTCTCCTTCAATGGAAGCTCTGACTAGGTGGTTAATGGGTCCCAGGTTCTCCCAGGCCATTTAGCTTCCTCATTTCCAAGTATTATCCATGGAGAAAATCCACTAGGCAGCAGGCGCTTAAGGCTTCAGGAGCTCAGTTAAAGCCATCCTCAAGTTGTGAGCAGTAGTTTTGATTGGTGTGATGGGGAGGGGTTGACGACTCTCAGCATGTGGGGGAAAGTGAAGACCCTGCTCATGATTTATTAATCACTTCTATGGCCACAGCTCCAGTGCCTAGCTCTCCAGGGAGCCACAGAGTGAGACTGGTCATCCTTAGCCTTGCTGAGGCTGTCTGTCTCCAAGGCCTGTGCTGCTTCTAGGGTTTATATCCAGAAGTTTCTTCGAGGTGGTAGAGCCGTACCCCTTGAGTAAACCCCTCCACTTTCACAGCAGCCCGTGGGGCTTGCCCTTGGTGGTGCCAGCCTCTCCAGAGAGGAGGCCTGTGGAGTGTATAGAGGTTTTTCTCAGAGACTCACCGATAAAGTAGTTATATCAGTGACTGGGTACCAAGTTCTGGCTTCCTTGTTTGTTTGAAAAGTCATATCAGCTCAACTGTGAGGATGCTGGCTTGCTAACTTTTGGTTTCTTCTTGCATGTGGTTTTTGACTTCATGAGGAGCAAAGAGGCCAGACTTGATCTTGGAAAGAGGCTTCTGAGTAACATAAACCCATTGTGTGTGGCAAGAGAAGAGCTTCCTGTGTGACCCTGGCATTATCCTCACTGCCTTTAATCCTCTCAGGAGTCAAGAACTTTGAATTGTGTCTCCCTAAAAGATATGTCCAAGGTCTAGCCTCACACATGGATACTAGTAAAGTGACATTTTGCAGGAAGAGGGTGTTCACTGATATAACCAGTTAAGATGATCTTACTGGATCATGGTCAATCCTTATCTCAGTGATCTGTCCTTTTTTGATGTGTGTATGTTTGTGTGGTCAGGTGGATGCACACACATGTGCATGTGAAGCCAGATGTCAACCCTGGGACCTATCTCCTTTGGTTTGTGCATGTGTATGGTGTATGCACCCATGGAGGTCAGAGGAGGACATTGTGTGTCCGACTCCTATCACATTCTACCTTATGCCTTTGAGATAGGGTCCTTACTAAATGCAGATACAGGCTGACAGGTAGCCAGCCCCAGAGATCCCTCTGCTTCCACCCTCCATAGCATTTGGAACTAAGGTGGGCACATGGCTGCATCCAGGTTTTTATGTGGGTACTGGGATTGGACTCAGGTCCTCATGCTTGCCCAACAAACACTCTTACCCACTGAGCCATCTCTCCAGCCTCCAAATTGTTTTCTAAGACAAGGTCTCTGATTGGCCTCCAGCTCACTGGTTGGGGTTAGGCGAGCTGGCCAGCAAGAGCTAGGATTCCCCTTGTCTCTGCCTCCCTGGTTCTCAGATTGCAATTCGTGTGACTTTTTCTTTTCTTTCTTTCTTTTTTTAAATCATGGATTCTAGAGACTGAATTCAGATCTTAATGCTTGCATAGTAAGCACTATATTGACTGAGTCACCTCCCCAGTCCCTGCTGTGTGTCCCATTCCCCTCCCTTACACTTAGAACACACACACAGTGGCAGAAGAAATGTTGATAAGACAGAAATTGGGGTGATGTTCATGCAAGCCAAGGGGTGCCTATGATTTTCAACAACTTCTAAAAGCTAGAGATATAGCGGAGGGTGTTTTCCTGGAAATGGCCATTCAGCATTTTGACTTTGAACTTCTTGATTCCAGAAGACAAAAATTCTCGTGTCCTGACCCATGCTGGTTCTTTTACTAGTTGCTAGTTGGAGCAGCCTGTGGGAATAGTCAGCTACTAATCCTGTTTTACCAAAGGGCATACAGGGCTCAGAGGCGTTAGGTATTCTGCCCTGGATCACGCAGCACTCATTCTGAAACAAGCCACTGGGGGTGCCCTCATTTTCACTGCTGAGCCTGCTCAGCGGTGACTTCCTGATGCTGGTAACCTAGGACATCTTAATGAGCAGTGTGATCTCAGAGGGAGGCCATACAATTGCAGTGAGGATCTGCTTCAGGTCGGGGATAGGGTTGGGGAAGTTTCCCCGAATGGCTTGGTGGAGGTGGGGTTTGTTTTTGTCACATAGGCACAGCTGGTATCGTCTGTACAGCAGGTCTAAGTGAGGGGTGGAGACGGATGCCATGGGCCACATTTCAGCGAGGCTGGGGGAAACTGAGGCCTAGGGTCCATTATGTGGAGTCAGACTGTGCCTGTCCCAGTGTACTTATAGTTGGGAAAAGTGTGAAAATTCACACCTGACCTTCCCCAGTGCAAGATGAAAGTAGGGCTTGTGATTTGGAGAGGACATTGGAATACTAGTAGAGGCTTTAAAGAAAAATGTGTGTGTGTGTGTGTGTGTGTGTGTGTGTGTGTGTG
>CAJQZJ010033157.1:2761025-2775673 GCA_907164525.1 Lophiomys imhausi
CCTGGGATCCTCACCCTGGCTAGCTGTGGACCTCATCCTGGGATCCTTTGGGAGCTAGGTATATTCTTCAGCTGAACTTGACCCAGAGCTGCTTCCTGACTTCATGCCCATAGTTGGAGATAACCTGGGAACAGTTTGAGTGTGGTAGAACTTGCAGCCTGGCTTTCCTGGATTTGGTCCTGGAATTATGTCTTCTCATATTAAGGGTTATGCTGCTGTTCACAAGTAGGGCTTTTGGGGTACTCCACTGCCTGGAAGTGAAATCAATGTCCCACTGTCACTCACATGTCATCCCAGTGGAATGAAGTGATTGGATAAGCTGTGGGCTATCTGAGGTGTGGATGATTCCTGCCGTTAAGTCTCCTGAAAGAACAAGAACACACAGAAGAGAACTCTGAGAAAGGATGGGAATTCTGGACAAGTTCTCACATTTTCTTAATGATGTCCATTTAGCTAACCATAGATTAAGGCCCAAAACATAACAGACCAAAAAGGCTCCCATTCACTTCCCCCCAAAGTCATCATGGATTGATTGGTCTGTTGCGTCTAGAGGTTTAAAATATAACTAAAAGTATATATAAATTATAATTCATAATTTAAAAGTATAAATGAAAAAGCACCTATCAGAGCAGGGAAGGCAGTGGGTGCCCTGGCTCAGCATGACTTAAGAGGAGGCCTTGGGCTGCTGGTGGGGAGAAGGTCCCTGATGATATCAGATGGGAGGAGCTGGGTGGGTGGTGTGGGCACAGAGGGGTCCCGTTTCCTTAGGAGGAAAGGATTCTTGGAGGGGTGTCCATACCTGTGCCTTGAAGAAGAAAATAGATGATCCCAAAATAGGGGAATACCTGGCTAGGGTGAGGGAGTGTCAGCAATAAACTTGCCAGGCTGATCTTTGTCCCCGTTGCAGGTGAGTTGCTTCATGGTAGAGTCAGGACTGGGGAGTACGGAGTGGGATCCCCTGTCCCTTCTGCACCGATGGAGACTTAGCTCTGTGTCCAGCACCTCTGGAGAGTCACAGATGTCTTGTCTGGGAAAAGAGGACTGAAGGGTGATGGGGCTTGTCCGGGGCTCCGCAGCAAGTGAGGGAAGTGAGAGGGGTTGAGGGTCTCTGAGAGAGGTTGTGAGGAGCGAAAGGATGGAGCTCTGATGAGTAGATGAGTGTTTGCTTGGAGTCAGAAAACCTGTTAGCCCATCCAGTATATACCCATTCTTCCTCTCAGGCAAATCGTGTTTCACTTCTCATCAAACTTGCTATGTCATATCTTTTCCTCTAGGAACCTATTTAGTGGAGGCAGGGATGTGGTTTTCAAGTGTTTGTGGTGGTGCCAAACCACAGGAGAGCCCTTTTCCTAAGAGTTGAAACAGACTCGTGAGTTGTGTTGTGTGGCAAAGTCGACAATGCCTTTAGATGTGTGTGCTCGTGTGTACGTATGCTCATGTGTGTGCTCATGTATGTTGCTTTGCCTTTTTGTTTCCTTTGGAGTCTTGGAAATACTCATGCTTAAAACATTTACAGCAGTGATTCTCAACCTTCGTAATTCTTGTGAAACTTTAGTACAGTTCCTTATGTTGTGGTGACCCCCAACCATAAAATTATTTCTTTGCTACTTCCTAACTGTAATTTTACTACTGTTATGAATTGTAATGTAATTATCTCATATGTAGGACATCTGATATGTGACCCCCTCAAAGGGGTTGAGACCCACAGGTGGAGAACCACTGATTTACAGCATGTCCTTCAGGTGTTTTGAAATTCAAGCTTAAATTTTATGACACATTGTACAGAAAAGAAAATTTCTTCATTAGGGCATGTGTTTTGCCAGTTGAGTGAATTTCAGAGCTTTCTTACCTGTAAGTAATCCAAGATGGCATCCTGGCTCCATTCTATCAGGGACCTAGTCTCTCTTTCTTATGTGTTTCTCTATAGTACAAGGTTACTGCTCGAAGTTGAATAATGTCTGTAGGAGAATGAACTTCCTCTTCTTAAGGATCCTTTTTGGAGCCAGGCATGGTGGTGCACGTCTTTAATCCCAGCATTTGGGAGGCAGAGGCAGGTGGATCGCTGAGTTTGAGGCCAGCCTGGTCTACAAAGGAAGGATCCTTTTTGGAATTCTCACAGAGAACTTTTACTTAGTCCCATTGGTCAAGAGTTAATCATATTATTGTAGGCTGTTGTAAAAGCTGGGAGAATAGGTAAAATTGGAATTCTATGTAATTACAAGAGGAAAAACATTATATTCAGGGGTTAATTATGAAGAGAATGTGACCAAATATGTTTACTTATGTTGACTTGTTTTAGGAAAATTTGCCAAAGACACTAAAATGATGTTTTATTGCTATGAAGAGATACCATGAACCGAGCAACTCTTTTTTTTCCTAGAAATCTTATTTATTTTTCTTTTTAAAAAATTTATTCAAGTTACATCCTGATTGTAGTCCCCTCATTCCTCCCCTCCTGGTTTCACCCTCCCACCCTCTTCCCTCTCTCCCTCCTCTCCTCCTCAGATGAGGGGAGTTCAGTACCCTTCGATCCACTCCGGTTCATCAAGTTGCATGAGGGCTAAGAGCATCCTCTTCCACTGTGGCCAGACAAGGCAGCCCAGCTGGGATAAAGTGTTCCAGGAACAGTCAGCAGAGTCTATGTCAGAGATGGCTCTCCTCCAACTTCTCTTGCAAAGGGATCTGCATGAAGATCAAGCTGTCTATCCACTACATATGTGTAGGGGGCCTAGGTCCAGTCTATATATGCTTTTTGGTTGGTGCTTCAGACCCTGTAAGCCTGCCGGGACCTAGGTTGGTAGGTTCTGTGGTCTTCATGTGGAGTTTTTGTTTTCTTCAGATTCCTCTGGCAACTCTTATAAAGGAAAACATTTAATTGAGACTGGCTTACGGTTTCAGCGGTTTAGTTCATTATCGTCATAGTGGGAAGGAAGCATGGCAGCATGCAGGCAGACATGGTGCTGGAGAAGGAGTTGAGAGTTCTACATCTTGATCCTCACTCAGGTAACAAAAGGGGACTGTGATCCACTGCGCGTAGCTTGAGGGTAAGAGACCTTAAAGCCTGCCCCCACAGTGACACACTACCTCCAACAAGTCCACACCTTCTAATAGTGCCATTCCATCTGGAGCAAGCATTCAAACACATGAGTCTATGGGGGCCATACCTATTCAAACCACCCCCGAGGGTCCAGGTATAGTAAAGAAGATATGCATCGTTGTTCCAAGAAGGGGTAATAGAGAAGGTATCCTAGAGAGAAGGGGTAATAGAGAAGGTATCCTAGAGAGCCCAGCTGAGGTGAGAGCCAATGGTGCTTCTGCCTTAGGCTATAGCAGCGGCCACCCTTGGATGTTGTGATGGTTAATACTGTTCACTTGACAGGTTCTAGAATCACTTTAGAGACAAACCTATAGGCATGTCTGTGAAGGGGTTTCTGGAGTGGGTTAGCAGATGTGGGAACTCTACCCTGAATGTTGGTGGCACTATTTCATGGGTTGTTGTTCAGGACTGAATGAAAAGTAGAAAACAAGGTGTACGTTACTACCATCATCCTCCAATTCTGACTGACTGTGGGTATAATGTGACCAGCTGCCCCACGCTTTATCTCCTTTGCCTTCCCTGCCACCGTGGACTGTAGGTCCTTGAATTAGAAGCAAAATAAACCCCTCTTCCCTCAAGGTGGTTCTTCTCAGTGTCTTAGTGAGGGTTTCTAGTGCTATGAGAAAACACCATGACCAAAAACAACTTGGAAAAGTAAAGGGTTTATTTCTTTTTACAACTTTCAGGTCATAGTACATCACTGAGGGAAGTCAGGCCAGCAACTGCAACAGAAGCCGTGGAGGAGTACTGCTTACTCCTCATGGCTTGCTCTGCCTGCTTTCTCAGATAACTGAGGTCCACCTTTCCTGGAGTGGCACTGCTCCCCATGGCTGGGTCTGTCTTCACCAAGTCATTGATCAAGGAAATAGGCTATAGCCTTGTCTACAACACTCTGATGAAGACATTTCCTCAAGGTGCTTCACCCTAGATTACTCTAGCATGTGTCAGGTTGACACAAAACAATACCCAGCACAAAAAGGAACAAGGAAAACAGAGACTACTGATGGGGTAATTTTATCAACAGTAGAAATGTATTGCTCATGCCCTGAAGCTGGGAAGGCCAAGATCAAAGCAGCCACAGCAGGTGTGGTGTCTGGAAAAGTCCCTTCTTCTTAGACAGTGACCTCTTGTTGTTCCATGTGTGGTGGAAGGGGAAGGGGCTCCTTTAGGTCTCAGATAAGGCCCTAGTCACACTATAGCACTGATCATATTTCAAGGTGCCACATGTCAACATGATTGGTGCAGGGATGCGATTTCAGCACACTTTTGGAAGAACATCCACATTGAGTAGTAGGGCCTTACTGTGGGAGCTAGAGGAAGCACATGGTGGTTTGAAACCCAGATCCCAGATTCCACAGCTACTGTGGTGGATACTGTGGAGTGTGGATGCTAGTTTGTGGGGTGCTGATGATCTGTGCTGGTGGTTCTGAGAAGAGTGCTCCTGAGGCATTGTGGGGATCTGTTTTAGTGATGTTGCCATGCCTTGCAATTTCTGCAGAATGAAGAATTTCAGTCAGATGCTTTAAAATAACTGAAGGCCCAGGCTGGAGAGATGACTCTCCAGTTCAGAGCACTGGCCCGTTTTCCAGAGGTCCTGAGTTCTAGTCTTGGCGACCACATATCAGTTCATAACTGTCTGTAACTCCAGTCCCCAGGGATCCAAGGACATCAGGCATCCATATGGCACAGGCACACATGCAAACAAAATACACATGGATATAAAATAAAATAGATCTTAAAAAAACAAACTGAGGGCTCTAGAAAATAGCTGAGGACTTTAGAAGAGGAAGGTACGTAAGACTGTAGCATCCCAGGACATAGTAAGACAGCACCACAGATGGTGTCACTAGGAGGAATAGGGGAGCTTTTGGGCTCTGCGAATGGGCGACCTGCCTGCCTCCAGCGTCATTCCTTTAAGGTTTGAGAGCTGAGACTGCACTACTAAACCCCACATTCAGCCTTTGTCCGGAGGTTCAGGGAAGAGCAGCCTCGCCCATTCTTGGTAGCATCCATGTGGCACATACCTTTCAATAGTTTCTTGCTTTTGCCAGCTATCCTCCATATCCAGGCTCCTTAACTGGGGACAGAAGAGCTGTGGCTTCTTCATGTTCTGTGTCCCTCTGGCTCTGTTGTATTTTGGACATGAGGTTATCACTAGTATCCCAGAAGTGTAGATCCCTGTGCATGGCAGTCTGGGTGGCTTAGTCTAATTAATGACTGTGCCTGACTGAGCCTGAGACATTGTTTTGCCCAGAGCAGGTTATTGAATCAGGTGGGGTTGGTCACTGCCCTACTGTGAATTTTAACACTCACATGGTGTCATATGGCAGTTTGTGGCAGTAAGTGTTCTGGTTTAAATTACACTCATGCTTCAAGAGTCTTAGCTGCTTGAGAACCACTCACTGTCCCTCACTGGGCTCATTTTAAATTTCTTTGACCAGCTTCATACTTCTCTGTTATTAATGACCACTAGGACCTCCATTTTGAAGAGGGCTCTTTAATGAGGGGCTGTTCTCAGCTGTATTTCCTCTCACTTCACTCAGTGAAGGACACTCCTCTCTAGGTTTGGAGTGATTGTGGCAGGTATTGGTTTCTCAATCATGATGAGGAGAGATTGGCAGAAGAGGCTCAACCTGTAGAAACTGCACTGGGTGCCAATCCCAGTAACAGGCATCCAGAAACAGAGTGATGAGGTATCTTCTTTGAGTGACCCAGATGAGGGGCCTGGGCCCAGATGGGACAGAGTGTTGTGTTAGAGCTTACCACAGGCTAGTCCAGGCAGAAGGATGGTTTTTTTTTTTTTAAATGATCTTTGCAAGGAAACAAACTGGATACAGGTCTTAATTTGTTGCTTAAATGCCTTGGCTAGTTTGGATTCAGTTAACTTGTGTCCTTCCTGTCTTTGAGAATCGAAGCTGCATTTTCTTTTTAGCTCCGAGATGCTTTTGAGTGAAGGGTGCTGGTATCCCATGGTGGAGCTGATGGGTGATTCTTGGTAATTCTTAGAATTGGGCTGCTGAGGATAGAAAACTTCTAATGAGTTGGACACCTGGTATCAGGACTTCGGGTGCATGGTTGGGTTGGTGGTGTTTGCTCGCATCTCCTTAAGGTGTTGAGACAGAGTTAACATCAAGTCAAGTGGTGCCCATGTACTTTGCTGGAAAGAGAACTTGTAAGAACCCTGGGACTTTGTAGCTCCACACCAAGGTGGCTGACATCCTTGCTGGGACAGGCTTGATGAGCCAGTGGCTGTCCCATTGCACCCTGTTCCGGAACCATGGTATCAGCCTGACTCGAAGCTACATGGTCATGTCAGGTGCGTAATATTCTCTTCTTATCAACCATTTTGGTTAATGTACAGTTTCACCCAGAATATTAGTCAGAGGCCCCATTACCCTCGGCTAGAAGTGGTTTTTAGCTGTCTCCTCTCTTAAATAACAGGGTGATGGAGATTTTTTGAAAGTGGAGCCTCCTAATTGAGCCTTAATTTCCATTGAAGTATTTTTATAAGATTTATAGCTGTGTTTAGCAGCTCTCTAATGACACTACTGATTTGCATAATGCTGATTATCCAGGCAATTCAAAGCCATTTATAGCTGTGTCTTCATCACCAGGTGGCAGATAGTGCCCCATTTCATTGCCAGGGAAATTGAGGCTTTTTATACAGGAATAAATGACCCATGAAAATACAGCAATGGAGACGGATTACTGATCATCTTTCCCCTTTTCTTTCCATTGTTGACTTTATGAGAGTGTGCTCTCTTGTTCAGCCACTGGTCCTCTGGCTTATTAGGCACTTTGTTAGTTTGAGTTATTCCTTTTGGAAATGGGATTTCTGCCTGTCTCTATATATATAAAATGGAAATTCTGGGTCGTTTAGCTCCCCCACTATGAAGGTTAATGAATGAATGTGAACTTTGTTAAACAGTCTGGGAGAATGACACCATGAAAATGTCACTTTATTAATGATAAACTTGAGTTCTGCTATGGGGCCCCGTGAAGGTGTTTGCTACTTTTCCAAGTGTGTTGGTAAACCCTGGTCTCCTTACTCCCCTGTAACCCTGCTAAGAACTTCTTTCACGGTATTCTTCCCAGGAAGCAGATGTTTTGAAAGAGCCCGTTACCAAATCTCAGTTATTAAATAATAATTTGTATTGTGAAAACATTACTGGGGGATATTTATAGCTGTAAGTTTCCAGTGGAAGGAAGCAGTTGCTACCACACAAGCCTGTTTTTGTTTCAGCCAAGAACAAAGATGTCAGTTGCCTGACGTTTAGGGAAATGGACAGGTTTGATTGCTGCTTTGAAATTGGTCTTGGGAGTATTTGGCATTCTCAATGGTCTGGGAAGCCAAGTTTGGAAGCTACTCTTGAAGTGCTCTGGTGACCGTCCGCGGAGCCAACTGGGGGAGTGAAGGTGTTATATGGATTTTAGCTTTTGTATTGATGAGGGAAGTTTAGTGGTAATTCCTGTTATCTGAAGGGGCATGTTGCAGTTCCCCTGAGTGCCTGAAATAGCCAATAATACTGGGTTCTTATGTCCAGGTAAGAGTATAACCAAGCAACTATTGGTTGGCAGTATATAAAGAGTGGAAACACAGGACAAAGGGGTGATTTATGACATAGGCAGGGCAGAGTGGGACAGCGCAAGGTCGTCGTTATGCTACTCAGAGCAAGCACACCATTTAAAACTTAAGAATTGTTTACTTCTGGAATTTTTCCTTTACTATTTTCAGATTGTGTTGGGCCCCAGTTAACCTTGGAAAAGTGAAACCCCAAAAGACTAGTACAAGAAAAAAAGATAGAAAAATCTGTCTGGGACTGTGGTCACTTACAGCTGTGACTTGGAATTTTCTGTTCCTTCTTTCCTCTTTGTCAGTAGGTATTAGGTCACACTTTAGGGGAATCCAGAGTGCACTGGGGAGGCCGAGACCAAAGGAAGGGGGGCTTCACAGTGAGAGAGATGTCTCTGCACGTTCAGCATCCTGGGACAGAACCATGTCCCTCTTACTCAGTCATGTGACCTTATTCCTGGTCACATAACTGTTCAGGTCTCAGTTTCTTCATCGGCAGAATCGGCGGTAGTGTCTACCTCAGTGAGTGGCTTTGAGTTTTTTTTTTTTTTTTTTAAGTTTTTTGAGACAAGGTTTCTCTGTGTTGCTCTAACTATCCTGGACTTACTTTGTAGACCAGGCTGGCCCTGTTTGTTTGTTTGGTTGGTTTTGGGTTTTTTGAGACAAGGTTTCTCTGTGTACCAAGCCCTGGCTGTATTGGACTCACTCTGTAGACCAGGCTGGCCTCGAACTCACAGAGATACACCTGCCTCTGCCTCCCTAGTGCTGGGATTAAAAGCATGCACTTGGGATTTTTATTTTCTTCTCTTTGAGGTAGGATCTCTTGTATCCTAGACTGACCTCACATTTGCTGCATGGCCAAGGCTGGCTTTGAATTCCTGTTCCTCCAGCTTGCTGGGATAACAGCCATGCGCAAACACACTCAGTTTATGCAGAGATCAAAGCCAGGGCTTTCTGCATGCTAGACAAGCACCCTACTCACTGAGGTACATCCAATCCTAGTCACATGATCCTGTTGCTGTGACCGTCACCTTCCCCTCAGGGAAAGGAAGTCATTTTCTTGAGGGCCTTCTTTCTGCCTGTAGTTTTCCAAACCACCATCAAAGCACAAAGTATGTACCGAAGAGAGGCTATGTGAGTTCAGCGGTATAGGCATCTCCCACCTCATTGGCTTTGCACTGGCGTTAGGCACTGACAGGAACCACTGCAGCTTTTCTCCAGCCAGTCTGTCAATGTAGCTTGTTGGTGAGAGTCTCAGGCATACTTTTGTTGCATTGCAAAGTCTGTAGTTCACATCCCTGGCTTTTCCACTAGAAACTAAAAGAGGTTCTTCTTCTTCATTTTTTTTTTCCTGGTCTTATGGCCTTACAGCTGGTAGTTCTTGGTCCCTCTACCTTTTGCTCTGGCCTGCCGGGGTTAGTGCCATGGTCAAGGTCATGTTGGCGCACAGAAAGTATAAGTAAGCACTGGATGGAAAGGGGCTGTCACAAAGTAGCACATGTGGGTGGCCTACGCAATAAATAGCAAATTGTTTTGCTTTGGTTCCAAAGGCTGGGAGTCTGAGGTCAAGGCTGGTTTCTCCTATGGGCAGTGTGGGAGAATCTGTTTTACCTATTTCCCAGCTTTGGTTTCCTGGCACGCTTTGCTCCCTCTTGCTTTGTACTCGCAGCAGCTCAGTCTCTGCTCTCATGGACACTCAGTGTCCTCCCTGTGTGACCTCTGTGTCCTGATTTCCATCTTTCTGTAAGGATGGCATATCTCAGTGATCCCATTTTAGCCTGGTTGCCTCTGTAAGGATCGTGTCTCCATCTGCAGCTCGGGGCCTCAGCACATCATTTTCAGGAGACTTGGGTCAACCCACCATAGGCACCTCTTGCTCATTTTCAGAGTAACGTACTCAACAAGCTAGTTTGTCAGGAAGGGTACCTTTCAGAAAGTCCCCCAGGATGAGCTCCTACCTGCCCCAGGGGTCTGCCATCTTCCTTTCCCTCTTCCTGTCATCGTCTTTATGCAGCCAGAATACAGCCCTGCTCTCGCCACAATATCCTTGTCTTTGGAATCACAGCACGTACCTCTGTTCTATTTCTCTTCTGGTACAACCTTGTGCATGACTGGGCCTGGTTACTCCTTTTGAGTTATTCCTGGGATCTTACTTGAGCATGTCTGTGTTTGAGCCTTGCTTTCTCACATCCTTTGTGGATGCTTCAAAGATAAGGGCCACTTCTGCTTATGCTGGCATGCTGGTTAACAGACTTCTACAATGGATGTACCCATTTCTTTGTACTTTTTTGTAACACAGCTACTAGAAGCCTTTTGTTAAATATATTTGCTTGCTTCTCCTTGCTTTGTATTTCTGTTGAGCACCTTGGTTACTGCTCTCTTCCTCGAATGGGCCACCACAAGCCTGAGGCTTGATTGAATGTTGCTTACCAGATTAAATGGTGGCCTGCTCAAAAGACATATCCATCAAAGCCTGTGAATATGACGTATTTGGGGGCAAAGTTATTAAATTAAACATGTTGGTATAAGATCCTCCTGGATCTTATCCAGGTGATCCATGAAGCCACTGCAAACATTCTTTAATAAGATCAGGCACACACAGAAGGGACAAGTGTCAAGGTGGGGGCAGAGATCGGAGTCCAGGATTCTTGGCCATGCCCAGAAAGAAACTCAAGGAACTGTACTCCCTCAGATCTTTCAGCAAGAATTTGTCTCCCCAAACCTCCACTTTCTCCTTCTGCCCTTTACAACAATGAGAGGACAAATGTATCAGTCACTCAGCATGTAGTGATTTATTATGACAAACCCGGAGGGTGGGAGGCATTTGTGTCCCCAGACCTGGCAGACAGACAGCTAGCTCTGAAAGGGTAAGAAGAAGGCCACAGGAATGAGGCAGGGCCACTACAGATCAACTGCCCAGTCAACTGCTATTCTAGAAGTCATGGGTGGGTTGTGTAGATGAGGTGCTTGACAATAAGGTCAGTGACTGATGATTTTGAAGGGTGAAGCTGGGGGAGTGTTCCCATGTGCAGTGACTGTGGAAGGCTCAGGATGGTTTGTGCCTGGGCATAAGACAGTCTTTGAGACTTTCTGTTTGTATTATTGGCTAAGGAAAGAAGAGGAATGGTGTGCTATTATGAGAGTTTTCCCCCCTATTTGATGAGAGATCTGCTGTTTTCCTGGTGCTTATTAAATACTTGTTAAATTGGGTCACTCCATTTTTGGGGAAACAGCATGCCATGATGGTTTATCTAGAGAATTTGGGCTCCTACCAAGAATTTTATAAAGCGACCTCACAACTAATTACAAGATAAACATCTCCAGCCCCACGTGCAGCAAGCTTACTCTGGCAGTGCTTTTTTTTTTTTCTTACTGGGAAGAGAAAGAACATTTGTTTGATGGTCTAGAGTACATCAAGCTTTTTTACACAATCATTTTGGTTAATCCTCGGACCAGGCCTGGAAGTGATGTTATCTTCCTGCTTTATTGATCCGGAGTCTGTATCTATGAGAGGCAAAGAAACTTGTCCAGCTTGCATAGTAGACAGGAGAGCTGAGTTGCATTCATGCAAGCCAGTGTTAGCATCGAGAGGCCTTCTCTCTAACGCAACCTTTACATACTGTATAAATGTATAAGGCAGTGTGGACTGATTTGGTTAGATTGGGATTGGATGGAGTGACAGCCTCCTTTGTAGCCACTCAAAGCATCAATGCAGAATGCATCTTTAAGGCCGCTGTCCTTCGCTTGGTTCTTCTTGAACCACCTTGCTCCCTGAGCTGTCTTCTTTCCCTTGCATTGGTAACAGGGGAATTAAATTTTTTTTGAATGTTTTTTTTTTTTTTTTGTGGAATGGATTCTGGGAGAAGATATTTCTGCAGATCTGCAGATCCCTTGAGGTATCCCTGCTCAGTTCTGGGACTTTCTGGAGGTTGGTGTTGGTAGCAGCTAAAACTCTGTCTCTGGGTCTTATAATTCTTGACTCTGGGTCCCTGAGAGAGGCAAAGGTAGAAGATACTTTTGTGGAGTTCACTTTATGGTGTGAGGAGGGAACAGATTCTAGATTATTGCATGGCTAAGGAAAGTGACAGAGGACAGTATCCTAAATCTCTGTGTAGAAGGATGGTGTTTGATGGGATTTGTGTATTGCTGAGCTTATGGGGAATATTGTATTCACATGGGACACTCTGGTCCAGATCTATAAATGTGAAGAGAAAATGCAGGCAAGATAGTCTCTGCTCCTTAAAGGACCATTATGGGTGGAGCTGAGGGTGGCAGGAACATAATTCTGGAAACACTTATATGCATTGCTTTAAGTAAGTTGTTAGAGCAACCCTCCTTTACTTTTTTGTATAGATGAAAGGCATCATTATATAGTGGCGTGGACGTCTTCTTATGAGAACATTCTTGATGCTCAGGCTCAAAGAATGATATAATTTTACATTGAAATTTCACTATTATTTATAGTCAGAGGCTCATGTAAGGATGTCTGTTGGATTGTGTGTTAGTCAGGATTGTATAGACCATAACTGTAGTAACAGACACATTTCTACCAAAGTTGACTGGCTTCCCACAGTGACCCTGAAGATCAAATGGCTGGTGTATTTGGAGGTTGGGGGGCTTCTACTCCTCATAGTTGTTCTAACCAGTTGATTGAGGATCCACTGTCTGGTGCAGTGAAACTGGTTTGTGAGAGGTGTTAAGTGCTGGCTCCTTTAGCCTTCATTTTGTAAGTGATGCATGTCTCTTTCCCCCCTATTCATATCCATTGATCAGAGGTAGCTTCATGGCCCTGTCTAACCTGGGAAAGGAGGAGGTGTCAAAGGTCAGTCAGTGAGAACTGCTTTCTGCCACAGATGATACCGAGGGGCTGGCGAGTGCTAGTGGGCAGCTTCTCAGTAACTGCTCAGCGTGGGCCAAGAGCTGGGTGAAAAGATTGAAGCTTGAGTTCTTCCTCATCAAGTGATCCTTGACCCCCTCAGGCCAGACTGTCCCACACCTTCTTAGCACCTAGCAAATGAGATGTTGGCTGAATGAGGTTGCTTTTCTTCATGGTCTTGACAGGGTACGTCATCTGCCTAGAGATGGTTCATGCCACCTGGGGTGGGCCAGGTGCTGGCTGTGACAGATTTGTGTGTCTTGCTAACACAGCCCCGCATTTTTTAAAGAAATGGTCTTTAAACCTCCTCAGAACGAAACTCCTGCCCTGTCTGTAGTGACAGTGTGGACTTTATTTAGAATTAGAGAACCCAGACCCAAATTCCTAGTCCTCTGCTTTCTCCTTTGTGGTTGATTGGTTTTATCTATCTGTCTGTCTGTCTGTCTGTCTGTCTGTCTGTCTGTCTATCTATCTATCTACTTATTTATTTAGACAGGGTCTCATTATGTAGCCCTGGCTGTTCTAGAGCTTGCTATATAGACCAGACTGGCTTCAAACGCACAGAGACCCGCTTGCCTCTGACTAAATTGCTCGTATTAAAGGAGTGTTCACCTCATCTGGCTGTCTTTGTGATTTTTGAATTGGTTACTTGTTTTTCTTGATCTTCAGTGTTTCCATTTATAGAGCAGGGTGAATACAGGCGAGCAGATGCCACCTTCTCTGGTTTGTCACAGGTTTTATTCAGTGGTTTTAGTTTCTTAAGGGTTTTAGTTTCCTCGACGGCTTAAGTGCATGTGTAGAAAGTGGAAGTCTAAAGTCCATGTGTTTGCAGGGTTGCCTCTCAGAGACTCCAGGTGCTTCCTCTCTTACCCTAGGCCCCACCCTTGGCTTCTAATGTTACTTCCTACTTTCACCTTCCTGTGACGTTCTACTCTGTGTGTGCCCAGATTTCCTTCTCCTTATGAAGATAATAGTTATTAGATTAGGACCTACTGCATTCCATTATGACCCCTTTTTACATTGGCTTTAGTTATAAAGATCCTCTTTCTAAATAAGGTCACAGTATTGGGGCTTAGTCTGGGAATAAATATATCTTCTTGGGGAACTACATCCTACCCACTCCAGTATTGTGGCAAAACACCAACAGAGTGCTTCCACTACAGTATGCCCCTAGTAAATGAGAGTTTCCATTGCTCCTGAGGGGAGAGTGTTTGGGAAAACCTTCATGGAACTTTTGAACTGAAATTTGCTGTCCTTTTAAGGTTATTGTGTCAATCAAACCAGAGCGGTTTCTGTTGTCCTTTGGTGATCCACAGCTCTTAGCTTGGATTGCACACTCTTCTAGGGTATTTATGAGAGCTGTCATGCATCTCTATTACAGAATATGCTCAGCATTTGGATTTCAAGTGACTATAGCCCAGTGCTGTCATGGTTTCCTTCAGGCACTTTTGTCTTGCTTAACGATGCAAAACAGAAAATGCACTCAAATGGTTCCTCAAAATGAGGCCTATCGTTATTGCTTCTTTACCTCCAGGGCCTCATCCTGCACAAGCTTATTCACTGCAAAGCAATGAGGCCTCTAAATCTCCCGCCTTCATATTTCCCATTCCATATAGCAGTCGAACATGGTGAAATTAATTGTGGCCAAGGCAGAGACGATAGGAAAAAACCTATAATGGTTTATCATATTTTGTAGGCTTTCTGAGGGTTGTAAATTTAAGGCATATAGGAATTGTATTTATTCTTCAGGTTCTGCAAATTTGTTATGTTCCCATTCCTCCATGGGGAGAGGTTCTTCTGGATAATGCGGAAAGGGGTCGCTCAGTGTTGGAGAAGAGGCAGTCATGGAGATGTTCCCAGTGTTGCAGACCCCTGTAGAGCTGTCCCTCCCAAGCTTCTTTAGTTTCATGGCTGATAGTAGCTGAATTATTAATGCTGGTTTGCTGGTGGTGAGAGCTTTTTCTGAGATAGCCTCTCCCCTTATATCAGCTCTTTGATAGCAGCTATTGTCGGAATCAAGTTCCATAGGGAGAAGTCATAAATTGAATAGGTGTCTGTGTGTGTGTGTGTGTGTGTGTGTGTGTGTGTGTGTGTGTGTGTGT